>JALPQI010017393.1:0-15451 GCA_025490895.1 Thaumatotibia leucotreta | reverse complement strand
GTCATAGTGGACACCTTACTGCGACCGCCAATCTGCTTGCCCAGCGTGGCGATTATGGGCATTTACCTCCTATAATGCGTGTATGTATACTCGTACGCCTAGTTGATAGGAGAGGCGTACATCCAGCAGTGGACTTTCATAGGCTGATGATGATGATGTAGTATTTATAAGTAACTACGTACTTTAGATTATGAAACCAGGGAGGAAGTGACGTGCATACCGTAAATGTGGCGCTTAACTTCAAACCCGGGTAAATCCGCCCTGCCAATAGAGTGCATATTTAATTCCAATTGTCTAGTTTTTCTTTAAACTTCAACTCTATTGACAGAGTGGATTTACCCGGGTTTGAAGTTAAGTGACTCAAATGTCCGATTAGTCTTTCGTTATAACTCCTTTGGAAAATATTGACTTAGAAAGAAATTGTAGTAAATGTGATCTCTTTAGTCAAAACGTTCTGATCGTATTTAGTTTGGCTGTTATAAAATCCATATTAGATTCTCTGGCTCCTAGTATTAAAATACTCGTAGTAAATATTCACTTTACCCCCTGGGTTCTCCTGGATTATTTGTGAAGAATCCTCTCCCGATTTTATTTCTCTAACCCGACTTCTAAATTTCAATATCACGAAATTAGGAGTCATGCATTCACGATTTTTAAGTTTGGTCATTTTGACCCTAGATTGATATAAAGTGCTCCGTTGTTGTGAATTCTAGAAAAAGATTATTTTTTTTGTCACCATTATTTAAACGACTTAATCAAAATTACATTACAAAAAAAAACTCAGCTGGTCCCAAGCATCCCTCCCTATTCACTAAGGGGGTTTAGGGATGTGACAATTTTTATATGTGGCTTAACCTGCATTTTCGGCATCCGTGCACAGCACGTCTGATCTCACTGGAAAGATCTTAGGAACTTACTTTAGGGGATCTGCTTATAAACTGTAAGACTTCGAGTTTGGAGGATGCTTAAAATGCATTTAAAATCGATACTAAAATTTTCCCGATAACCCAAAATCAGAAAAGAGCTGGGACAATTTGTATTGCGATGTAGCATACAAAAATAGCTCTGCAGGTCCAGATCGTGCAAGACTCTTATCGGTCGCGGTAGGAACGCAGGAAGCTTGTTTTCTTAATTCAGCCACCCTTTTACTCGCAACCGGCCTGATACTCGGGGCCACGGTATACTGTTGTGGCACAGACGTGGACCGACTGGGACACCAACGGCCTAAGTAGTCAAAAAAGTGCAGGCCCAATGCGACGCTTAACGGCATAATTCGCAGGTATCTTGCCACCATCAAGGTACTTCTTCTTTGTTATTCATTCTTTGGTTAAAAAACCGGAGGATGTCGATGGTACATGCATAGAAACCTTGGCATCGTTCCATGTTCAACGAACTACATTTAGGCCACTGACTGGCTGAAAATGTCGAATTTTTAAAACGTGATAAATATTTATAATAAGGGTAAGGGCCTTAGAAAATATTACGATTTTGTACTGTTTGTCGTAGGAACTTTAGATTCACGGGGCCACAGGCACAGCACACGCAAATTATTTGCTGACCGAAGAGCTGGTGACTTCCTCGCTCAGCGTATCAGCATTACGATAAAGCGAGGAAATACCGCCAGCATACTCGGTACAATGCCACAAGGGCCAATCCCAGATATAGGTTAGGTTAATACGATTTATGTAGTCAAAGTCAAAGTCAAAGTCAAAGTCAAACTATTCTTTATTCAAGTAAGCTTATTAATAAGCACTTTCGAATCGTCTGACATGAGAGAAAAAAATCTACTACTGGTTCAAACCCTACGCCGTTCCTGAGAAGAACCAGTAAGAAACTCAAGTCGACTTATTTTTTCAAAACAGTATAATAATACATCTTATTAAAATAACATGCATTAAAGAATGTATTACATAAAAAAAAAAAAGATTATTATAGACATTTTTATAAAGACAGAAATAAATAAAGGACCATAATATTAAACAAAAATAATTATTATTGTACAAGTTCGCAACATTATTAAGTATCTATATCTAATACTACTAGAGATGTAAAGGTCCTCTAGTTGTCAGAATAAAGAGATATTAAGATTTAGAGATGTAAAAGGTCTCTAATCGTCATGATTTTAACAATAATAATAAAATAGAAAATTAACAATTTAGTGACAATTTAGTGACAATCACAAAGCAACTATTCTTATTATTTAAAAGACAACAGCCAATACCTATTTAAATATGACATCACAGTAAAATAAACTCTAATATTAAATTAAACTAGAGATGTTTATTCTCTAATGTCAATAATACATAATTTTGGAGATGTAAAGTGTCCCCAATGTCAGTTAATAAATAATAATAATAATGATTTGGAGGTGTAAAGAATCTCCAAATGTCAATAAAAAGTAAATAAAAAGGTATATGAAACAAATGTTTCATGTCAGAAGACAGTTAAACTAAAAGTCTTGTGAACTAGTGCTACAGAGTAAATATACTTTGTTCATAAATGTGTAAATAAGGAGTTGCCTTTTCCTATATTGAATATTATGGCCTAGGTATATATAGGTATGTCATAAAAAATCGAGTTCTATCTTTAACCAGAATAAAGTTACGAGCCGTTGAATATGGCCTAAATGACTTCGAGAAAAATACGCCCTATATATAACCTTGACTTTTTAAGTTTTCGCAGTAAACAATTAATTCAAAGATATTTTTGTTAATGCATTCATAATTATTTATTATAATAAAAAACATTAAAAAGTAGAACAAACAACGATATTATGTTCACATTAAATGAAGAAGAAGAGATTGCAGGTTCACGACACGTTCTGCAGCACCTCACACGCCCGCCGACCGAACTCCTCCTGTGACAAGAAATTAAATTTAACACAAATCCTTACTTACTTTCTACTATTGAGTACAAAACTAACTAAGTATCAAAAAATAATAATAAAAAGGTACTTAAATATTGAGCAGCACGGGTTAATTGCTCGACATGTTTCGATCCATTTAGAGGATCCTCATCATGGAGTACCCGTTAGCTAAATATTTTAATATGTTTGAGTCTCACGTTAGTTATAATTCTAAAAATGAGAAGGTACGTTCAAAATGTTAACCATGAGCTGTAAATAGACATGCTACTTAAAAATAGCGGATACCGTGGAGTCAATTGTTTATTCCTTTCAGCCGCTTGTAAAATAAAAAATATATAGCGAACTAAGTAAGACACTTTGTGTACCTTATTGTCCTGGATTTGTTTGTTCACGATCTCCGCAATCCCGTTTATCTTGTGGGAGATGTCACGTCCCTGCCACAGCACTTTCAGGTCAGACTGAAACAAGCGTAATTTATTGATACAAATCCAACCAAGTATATTACATATAAGCATGGTTAGCAGGCAGTGCAATCATCATGCGTACCTCGATGTGTGTGCCGATGACTAAGAGGCAGTCGATAATGCTGACGCCACTGATGGGTCTCGGGCGGACGCGCACGCTGCCCTCTATGCGGGTGTCGATCAACTTCCAGGCTGTACAAAAAAGTAAGATTACAGTTCCTTCAATCAAGTACAATTGTGCTTAAATTCATCTCCCAATCAGCAATTATTGGAACTTACATGCCAGCATTGGAAGCTCCGAACTCGCGTCCAAGGACAGCTGCTTCAATCCCCTGCGATTCTGAAAGTACCAGTAAAGTATATTTATAAAGGAGATTAGGCCTTTTACCTACATTTAATTAACTTTTAGTTCATCCAATTAATTTGGTCACAATGGTTCAATGGAGAACTTACTAATCTGACAGGCGATCCTGGGCCACACGAAGTTGAAGTTGAGCCGCATGGTGACGGAGTTGAAGCTCAGCCGGTCGAACCTGTTGTGGGAGATCCCCGAGCACTCCAGCTCCTCCACGTGCGCGTACACTCTGCGCCAGATACAATCTTACAACTCTCTATCTAAAACTGGCTCCAAGATTTCACAACGAAAACTAAAAGACGACAGAAAGGATACATTTATCACCACCTCAACACTTCCGGTCGGTGTCGTAAGAGTCGACTAAATGATCGAAGTGACACTGCCCATTGATTCATACAAATTGACAATGAGCGGCAGCATCATCATAGTGGACATATTACAGAGATCGTCAATCCGGTTGCCCAGCGTGGCGATTACGGGAACTTACTTTTTTATACATCCATATTCATCTCGGTCTACTACTACTATGTCCAGTGGACTAAGGTGGGCTGATAATGTGTATGTGTGATGTGACTTTATTTTGGTATTCAGGTGCTCCATAGAAAAAGATATGGTATAAAGTAGTTGTTAACGTTATTACTTACCCTCCTATGGGCGTTTGTATGCTTTTGGATCCATAGGTGATGATCTTCGGGTCTAACCCGGCCTCCCTGAAGTTTTTGTTCATCTCTTCGACCATTCGCTCGATCCTTCTCGTGACTGTAAGGAACGGCTGGCTCCCATCTGTCGGACATTTCGCACATGATATATTATCTTCAGCTGACAACTTCATTAAATCCTTATTCACTTAGGGAGACTTTTTGTACTTACCGAGTTCAGCTTCATCGTAAGGCAGA
Organism: Thaumatotibia leucotreta; assembly: GCA_025490895.1. Classification (NCBI taxonomy): domain Eukaryota; kingdom Metazoa; phylum Arthropoda; class Insecta; order Lepidoptera; family Tortricidae; genus Thaumatotibia; species Thaumatotibia leucotreta. Next base: position 10,870 of record JALPQI010017393.1, on the reverse strand, counting down.
GCACAGATGCCTGCAACTAGGAGGGTAAATACGACTGTGGCGATCTTCATTATGTTTTTTTTTAAAGCCGGCTACAACTTGACTGTTGTTCTACGAACACAATTGTGGTATGATTAATTTTCCCAAGTAAGCGGTATTTATACTCAATTATTGTATTATTGGTTGTGCATTCTTTGTGATTTTTATCTTAGCAAAATAATTTTAACAAACCGTTTTCGATCTGATTGATCAAGGGCATCTAAAAGAAAAATCATAGTACTGATTTGTTCAAACAAATAAGATGGAGTTATTGTGGTAGCACTAGTGATATTATCAAGTCTTTCTCTTTCTAAACTTTCCTACCTGAGGCACCTGAGGCCCTATTCTGAGTCCCGAAACCGTGCGGGTAACGATAGACATGCACTTTTTTTGTATAATGAAGGATAAGTAGTTAGCAAGTGTAAGTAAAATACTCATACGGGGAAGGAAATTACTGAAAACGCGTAGGATCTAACTAAGTTTATACACATTGGGTTTGTTCAATAGAGAGTAAATAAATCATACGAGGACATTGTTGTCTGACCACCAGATTCGTTTCATTATGTGTATCGTAATTAAAATCTGCTTCTCATTGCAGACGACAGCCGTGCGCGCAATAGATTAAATCAAATTTTCGATAAGTAACAGGGTAAAGGACTGATTGCCCTATATTTGTTCATTATTTAGTACACTTTTACTATCTGCAACTGAAATCTCATTCCTTGGATATAAATACCGTGTACGCAAGAGACATCATTACAATTCGACTGAATTTCTTACCTGAAACAGCCAGTTACATACGTATCAGTTTACATATATAAAACAGGATGAAATTCACAGTAGCAAGCTTCGTTCTCCTCGTGGCAGGAATCTGTGCTATGCCTCAAGAAGATACAGAACTTGGTAAGGAAAACAGTCTACCGTAGTGATTAGAAGGATAGTATATAGGTATATATTGTGAGTTGGTGGTATCGTGTGCTTAATGTCCGACAGATGGGGGCCAGCCGTTCCTCACAGTCACGAGGAGGATCGAGCGAATGGTGGAAGAGATGAACAAAAACTTCAGGGAGGCCGGGTTAGACCCGAAGATCATCACCTACGTCTCCAAAAGCGTACTAACTCCCATAGGAGGGTAAGAAATATTGGACCGGAAATAAATACTTTATAGCATAGCTCTGTCTATGACGCACTCGAATATCAAAAAAATATTCATAATACATGGCCCACTGGTGGATAGGCCTGTCCTATTACCTATATACGCATAAAGAGACAAAATTCCATGATATCTGTGAGTCTCTGTAATTGGCTTCCTGTTATTGTTTTATTAGCCGTTGGTTTTCCAAATATGTAACAATAAATAAATTAATAATGGCTTGGCAAGCGATTAGCGATCGCTGTGTGTCCACTATGATGTTGCTACTTTTCATTATTAATTTTTCAATACATTTTGGCGCAGGGTGTACGCGCACGTGGAGGAGCTGGAGTGCTCGGGGATCTCCCACAACAGGTTCGACCGGCTGAGCTTCAACTCCGTCACCATGCGGCTCAACTTCAACTTCGTGTGGCCCAGGATCGCCTGTCAGATTAGTAAGTTATCGATTGAGCCATTTGAATTAAATTTGTTTAATGAACTAAAATAATATGAAATAGGTGATTCTGATAGTAAGAACACTATACTTTACTGGTTATGTTGTTTCAGAATCGCAGGGAATTGAAGCATCTCTCCTTGGTCGCGAGTTTGGAGCCTCAAAATCCGGCACGTAAGTTATCTACTCTAAGTAACATGTATCCTATGTGTGATTAACATCTATTGAGGTTAGCGTATGTAGCTTGTGGTCGATGATCTGATAATGAAGTTAAACGCTAAGTAGAAAGAAGTTTGAACGATATCATACTTCTCTTCATTGAGAGTGAAACAGGATGATGCTTGTTACAAGTTAACCACTAATTGGAATACAAAGTCACCGTCAAAATAAATGGCGATTGTCACGAACAATGTGAAGAAAGATGGGTTTAATGTCCAATTAACATCATGAACTGATATCCTACTTCTGTTGTACAGCCTGGAGTTGATCGACACCCGCATAGAGGGCAGCGTTCGCGTCCGCCCGAGACCCATCAGTGGCGTCAGCATTATCGACTGCCTCTTACTCATCGACACTCACATCAAGGTACGCATGATGTTTACATTACCTGCTAACCATACTTATAATATACTTGGTTGGAATTGTCTTAATAAAGTACTCTTGTTTCAGTCCGACCTGAAAGTGCTGTGGCAGGGACGTGACATCTCTCACAAGATAAACGGGATTGCGGAGATCGTGAACAAACAAATTCAGGACAATAAGGTACAAAAAGTTTTTTATCTAATGTGAACTTAAGTAGCGAGATGTACCCAATCTTCATTGAACGGTTCAATAGGCAGGTACTAATTCTTGTTCTAATTTGTATTGACAAGCGTAAAATGTATCGCAGGTGGAGTTCGGCCGCAAGGCGTGTGAGCTGCTGCAGAACGTATCCTGAATCCGCCAAACTACAAAGAATATAAAAAAAAACTCCGAAGAGGCCTAGTTATTGTTGTTTATTTATGTCTGGTCAATTACTTTATATCTCTTACAATTATATTAGTAAATAAATAATCATGAACCCAAACGTATTATTTTCATTTCCAACAATGCACAATGGTTTTTAGACAGACATTCTTAAAATTAGCATTTTCGCCAGGTATACCAGAAACCCGCTAAATAGTTTAAGTAGGTATGAGTGTCACGTTAATTATGATTCTAATAAAAAAATTGCATACACCCGGGAAATAAGTTTCAGCGATTGCTATTAAGTCCAATCCTGGTTTTGCAGACAGATGTTCTTAAAATTAGCATTTTCTCTATACCAAAAACCAGCTAAATAGTTTAAGGATTCTTATGAAAAGATTGCATACACCCAAGAAAACTTGACCGGCGATTGCTATTAAGACCGAGTGGCTGAGTGGTTTAGGCATCAGCTACGAAGCCACCTCAGAAGTTGGCGAAATAGTAGGTTTGGTAAATTATTGTGCCATGTAGTATTTATGCTTGCCGTGTGGTGACGGCAGTAAGAATACATTTGTCACCACCCCAACTCCTCCTGCGGGGTCGTAAGAGTCGACTAAGGGATTGAAGTGTCACTTACCATTATTTGATAAAAGATTGATGATGGGCAGCAGCGTCATCATATCATACACATTACTGCGATCGCCAATCTGCTTGCCCAGCGTGGCGATTATGGGCATTTACCTCCTATAATGCGTGTATACGCCTAGTCAATAGGAGAGGCCTACATCCAGCAGTGGACTTTCATAGGCTGATGATGATGATGTAGTATTTATAAGTAACTACGTACTTTAGATTATGAGACCAGGGAGGAAGTGACGTGCATACCGTAATGTCCGATTAGTCTTTCATTATAACTCCTTTGGAAAATATTTACTTAGAAAGAAATTGTAGTAAATCTGAACTCTTTACTCAAAAACGTTCTGATTGTATTTAGTTTGGCTGTTATAAAATCCAAATTAGATTCTCTGGCTCCTAGTATTAAAATACTCGTTGTAAATATTCACTTTACCCCCTGGGTTCTCTTGGAATATTTTTGAAGAATCCTTTCCCGATTTTATTTCTCTAACTCTACTTCTAAATTTCAAAATCACGAAATCAATACTCATACACTTACGATTTTTAAGTTTTGTCGTTTTGAACCTAGATTGATATAAAGTGCTCCGTTTTTGTGAATTCTAGAAAAAGATTATTTTTTTGTCACCTTTATTTTAACGACTTAATCAAAATAACCTAAGAAAAAAAACGCAGCTGGTCCCAAGCATCCCTCGCTACATGCTATGGGGTCAATTTCAACAGTACTCATTTTATCATTCCGGTGTAATACTTTGTTTACTTTTCTTTGATGTTTTTTTAAAAGTCAAACGACAGCGGTACAAAGCCACAAGGGCCAATCCCAGATATAGGTTGGGTTAATACGATTTAATTTATGATGTAAGTATACTTTGTTCATAAATGTGTAAATAAGGTGTTGCCTTTCCCTAAATTAAATATATAATTATTGGATATTATGGCCTAGGTATATGTCATAAAAAATCGAGTTCTATCTTTAACCAGAATAAAGTTACGAGCAGTTGAAAATGGCTTGAACGACTTCGAGAAAAGTACGCCCTAATAGCAATGTACCAGCTGCAGGACATTCTCAAAATTGCGGGAATATACTCGGAAAATTCCGAGAATTTTCATGAAAATTTACGAAAAAGTTTCCATTGAGAATGTTTCCATGAGAACTTATAAAAAAGTGTTATGAATAATATTGTATTTGACAACTCAGTAAACAAGACATAAAATGTACCTTAATAAGCATGTACATATATACAATGATTTTGGCATGATTAGATTGCTTGTAAAATTTAAATTGCTTAGAATATTCTCTATACAAGTTGCGCAATTTATGAAATTTCTCATAGGTACAATGCTACGCCCTAAAGACCCTTGCCTTTTCAAGGTTTTGCAGTAAACAATTCAAAGATATTTTTGTTAATGAATTCATAATTATTTATTATAAAAACCGGCCAAGTGCGAGTCGGACTCGCGCGCGAAGGGTTCCGTACCATTATCAGTTTATTATTTAAAAAATACAGTTAAATCAACCTACCTCAAAAACTATAGGAGATAATTTAATCAAACCAAAAATCGTTGATAGAGTTTATTAATGTGCTTAACATATATTTTTTTTAGAATTTTATATCGCGTAGTTTAAAAAATAGAGGGGGGGGGACACATTTTTCAGACTTTGAGAGCTGATATCTCGAAAACGATTTGCTTAAATAAAGATAAGATTTATAAACCTTCATATCATTTTCAAAGACCTTTCTAATAATACCCCACACGCTTATATACAACTAAATTTTTTTTTCTATCCCTCAGTTATATGTATGGAGGGCCCCCACCCCAATGGTTTTTTTTACAATTTAGTATCATAATCCTGTAGCGGTTCATACAACACATATCCTTACCAAATTTCGTTACTGTAGCATTCATAGTTTCCGAGTAAATCAGCTGTGACAGACGGACAGACGGACAGACGGACAGACGGACATGACGAATCTATAAGGGTTCCGTTTTGCCATTTTGGCTACGGAACCCTAATAAAAAACATTAAAAAGTAGGAGAAACAACGATATTAATGTTCACATTAAATGAAGAAGAAGAGATTGCATGTTCACGATACGTTCTGCAACACCTCACACGCCCGCCGACCGAACTCCTCCTGTGACAAGAAATTAAATTTAACACAAATCCTTACTTACTTTCCACTACAAAACTAAGTATCAAAAAATAATAATGAGAAGGTACTTAAATGTTGAGCAACACGGGTTAATTGCTCGACATGTTTCGATCCATTTAGAGGATCCTCATCATGTAGTACCCGTTTGCTAAATATTTAAATATGTTTGAGTCTCACGTTAGTTATAATTCTAAAAATGAGAAGGTACGTTCAAAATGTTAACCATGAGCTGTAAATAGACATGCTACTTAAAAATAGCGGATACCATGGAGTCAATAGTTTATTCCTTTCAGCCGCTTGTAAAATAAAAAATATATAGCGAACTAAGTAAGAAACTTTGTGTACCTTATTATCCTGGATTTGTTTGTTCACGATCTCCGCAATCCCGTTTATCTTATGGGAGATGTCACGTCCCTGCCACAGCACTTTCAGGTCAGACTGAAACAAGCGTAATTTATTGAGACAAAATCAACCAAGTATACTACATATAAGCATAGTTAGCAAGCAGTGCAACCATCATGCGTACCTCGATGTGTGTGCCGATGACTAAGAGGCAGTCGATAATGCTGACGCCACTGATGGGTCTCGGGCGGACGCGCACGCTGCCCTCTATGCGGGTGTCGATCAACTCCAGGCTGTACAAAAATGTAAGATTACAGTTCCTTCAATCAAGTACAATTGTGCTTAAATTCATCTCCCAATCAGCAGCTATTGGGACTTACATGCCAGCATTGGAAGCTCCGAACTCGCGTCCAAGGACAGCTGCTTCAATCCCCTGCGATTCTGAAAGTACCAGTAAAGTATATTTATAAAGGAGATCAGGCCTTTTACCTACATATAATTAACTTTTAGTTCATCCGATTAATTTGGTCACAATGGTTCAATGAAAAACTTACTAATCTGACAGGCGATCCTGGGCCACACGAAGTTGAAGTTGAGCCGCATGGTGACGGAGTTGAAGCTCAGCCGGTCGAACCTGTTGTGGGAGATCCCCGAGCACTCCAGCTCCTCCACGTGCGCGTACACCCTGCGCCAGATACAATCTTACAACTCTCTACCAAAAACTGGTTCCATGATTTCACAACGAAAACTAAAAGACAGAAAACTAAAAGGCAGATAGAATACAATTATCATCACCTCAACACTTCCGGTCGGTGTCGTAAAAATCGACTAAATGATCGAAGTGACACTGCCCATAGATTTATACAAATTGACAATGAGCGGCAGCATCATCATAGTGGACATATTACAGAGATCGTCAATCCAGTTGCCCAGCGTGGCGGGGGCGTCTACTACTACTATGTCCAGTGGACTAAGGTGGGCTGATAATGTGTATGTGTGATGTGATTTTTTGACTTTTTGCCGAGTGGTGACGGCAGTAAGAATACATTTGTCACCACCCCAACTCCTCCTGCGGGTGTCGTAAGAGTCGACTAAGGGATTAAAGTGCCACTGACCATTCTTCAAGATTGATGATGGGCAGCAGCGTCATCATAGTGGACACATTACTGCGATCGCCAATCCGCTTGCCCAGCGTGGCGATTATGGGCATTTACCTCCTAATGCGTCTATACGCATAGTTAATAGCAGAGGCCTACGTCCAGCAGTGGACTAACATAGGCTGATGATGTGATGTGACTTTATTTTGGTATTCAGGTGCTCCATAGAAAAAGATATGGTCTAAAGTAGTTGTTAACGTTATTACTTACCCTCCTATGGGCGTTTGTATGCTTTTGGAGCCGTAGGTGATGATCTTCGGGTCTAACCCGGCCTCTCTGAAGTTTTTGTTCATCTCTTCGACCATTCGCTCGATCCTTCTCGTGACTGTAAGGAACGGCTGGCCCCCATCTGTCGGACATTTCGCACATGATATGTTATCTTCAGCTGACAACTTCATTAAATCCTTACTCACTTAGGGAGACTTTTTGTACTTACCGAGTTCAGCTTCTTCGTAAGGCAGAGCACAGATGCCTGCAATCAGGAGGGTAAATACGACTGTGACGATCTTCATTATGTTTTTTTCAAAAGCCAGCAACAGCTTGACAGTTGTTCTACGAACACAATTGTGGTATGATTCATTTTCCTAAATAAGCGGTATTTATACTCAATTCTTGTATGATTGTGTGTGTATTTGTGATTTTTATCTTAGAAAAAAAAAACACAATCCGTTTTCGATCTGATTCATCAAGGGCATCTAAAACAAAACTCATAGTACTGATTTGTTCGAATAAAAATTATAGAGTTATTGAGGTTACACTAGTGATAATTATTATCAAGTTTTCCTCTTCTCAAACCTACCTGAGGCCCTATTCTGAGTCCCAAACCCGTGCGCGCAGGAACGGACTTTTCTGTATAATGAAGGAGACTACGTAGTTAGCAAGTGTAAGTAAAATACTCATACGGGGAAGGACTCTACTGCAAACGCGTAGTATATAACTAAGTTTATATGTACATGTTGGGGTTTGTTCAATAGAGAGTAAATAAATCATACGAGGACATTGTTGTCTGACAACCAGATTCGTTTCATTATGTGTATCGTAATTAAAATCTGCTTCTCTTTGCAGACGACTGCCATGCGCGCAATAGATTAAATCAAATTTTCGATAAGTAAGAGGGTAAAGGACTGATTGCCCTATATTTGTTCATTATATAGTACACTTTTACTATCTGCAACTGACATCTCATTCATTGGATATAAATACCGTGTATTCAAGAGACATCATTAGAATTCGACTGAATTCCTTACCTGAAACAGCCAGTTACATACGTATCCGTTTATATACAGGGTGGAAAGGGACGACGTTCCTTCCCGCTACCGACCGATTCTACCAACCATTACGATGAACTTTCAGTATGGGACCAACATCGAAATATTAAATAAAAAAATTAACCCCTCATACAAAGTGAGTGATTAGTTAGACTTCAATAGTATGGAAAAGTCAATTTTCCATGTACGCTTTCGATGTTGGTCCCATACTAAAAGTTCATCGTAATGGTTGTTAGACTCGGTTGGTAGCGGGATGGAACGTCGTCCCTTTCCACCCTGTATAAAGCAGGATGAAATTCACAGTAGCAAGCTTCGTTCTCCTCGTGGCAGGAATCTGTGCTCTGCCTCAAGAAGATACAGAACTTGGTAAGGATGAAAGTCTACCGAAGTGATTAGAAGAATAGTAGGTATATATTGTGAGTTGGAGGTATCATGTGCTTAATGTCCGACAGATGGGGGCCAGCCGTTCCTCACAGTCACGAGGAGGATCGAGCGAATGGTGGAAGAGATGAACAAAAACTTCAGGGAGGCTGGGTTAGACCCGAAGATCGTCACCTACGTCTCCAAAAGCGTACTAACTCCCATAGGAGGGTAAGAAATATTGAAACGGAAACAAATTTATAGCATAGCTCTGTCTATGACCCACTCAAATACCAAAAAAATATTCATAATACATGGCCCACTGGTGGATAGGCCTGTCCTATAACCTATAGACGCATAAGAAGACAAAATCCCATACTATCTGTGAGTCTCTGTAATTGACTTTCTGTATCAAGTTTAACTTCATTATTGTTTTATTAGCCGTTGGTTTTCCAAATATGTAACAAAAAATAAATTAATAATGGCTTGGCAAGCGATTAGGGATCGCTGTGTGTCCACTATGCACTATGATATTGCTACTTTTCATTATTAATTTTCAATACATTTTGGCGCAGGGTGTACGCGCACGTGGAGGGGCTGGAGTGCTCGGGGATCTCCCACAACAGGTTCGACCGGCTGAGCTTCAACTCCGTCACCATGCGGCTCAACTTCAACTTCGTGTGGCCCAGGATCGCCTGTCAGATTAGTAAGTTATCAATTGAGCCATTTGAATTAAATTTGTTGAATGAACTAAAAGAATATGAAATAGGTGATTCTGATAGTGAGAACACTATACTTTACTGGTTATGTTGTTTCAGAATCGCAGGGAATTGAAGCATCTCTCCTTGGTCGCGAGTTTGGAGCCTCAAAATCCGGCACGTAAGTAATCTACTCTAAGTAACATGTATCACCTATGTGTGCTTAACAGCTATTGAGGTTAGTGTATATAGCTTGTGGTCTATGATCTGATAATGAAGTTAAACGCTAAGTAGAAAGAAGGTTGAACGATATCATACTTCTCTTGATTGAGAGTGAAACAGGATGATGCTGTTACAAGCACTAATTGGATTACAAAGTCACCGTCAATAGAAATGGCGATTGTCGCTAACAATGTGAAGAAAGATGGGTTTAATGTCCAATTAACATCATGAACTGATATCCTACTTCTGTTGTACAGCCTGGAGTTGATCGACACCCGCTTGGAGGGCAGCGTGCGCGTCCGCCCGAGACCCATCAGTGGCGTCAGCATTATCGACTGCCTCTTAGTCATCGACACTCAAATCAAGGTACGCATGATTGTTCATCGCCTGCTAACCATACTTACAATATATGTAATTGGTTGGATTTGTCTCAATAAAGTACGCTTGTTTCAGTCTGACCTGAAAGTGCTGTGGCAGGGACGTGACATCTCCCACAAGATACACGGGATTGCGGACATCGTGAACAAACAAATCCAGGACAACAAGGTACATTAATTTTCTTTGTCTTACATAAATTTAAGTAGCGACTGAGAGTGATCACTTTTATCACTCGGGTAGAGATACCCATTCGTAACAACTCCTTAAGTATCTTTCATTGTCCTGTTCAGTACCTAGGTACTAATTAGTGTTGGAATTTGTATTGATGTGATTTCTGTATCGCAGGTGGAGTTCGGCCGCAAGGCGTGTGAGCTGCTGCAGAACGTATCGTGAATCCGCCAAACAAAGTGGATAGCTCAAAAATTTTACATTAATGTCATCTGAGAAGAGCATAATAGTTATAGTTGTTTGGTCATTCCTGATTACATAATATTCGTTCGTTTAATACTTACTGTTAAATAAAATTTTGAAACCATGCAGTTTTTAATTTTTATGTATTTGTAACTCCAACAATCTGCTGTATTCGCCATTTATCATCATCATCATTATCATTTATTCATGAACCATCTTACAATTGTATTCTCATCTTACAATGTACTTATATACTCAGGTCTTTAGAGCTAAATAAAAATATAACCAAGTACACAGCAATACATCGGTAGATAAATAAAGGTCACAAAAAAGTAAATAAATATTTATATACACAAATTCCTGAAATAAGTCGTTAGCTCCTCTATGGAATAAAAGCACTCTATCAACAGCAATGTTTTTAATTTACCTTTAAAGATAGGATGGCTAGTGATATTCCTCCACATACAGGGAAGCTTTTATAATAACATTATTAATATACAAAATAAATAGGGGTGTTTTTAAATAGGACTTTAGCACTTCAATCTGTAATAACTACATAGGTACTTGTACATATTAAAAAAATACTAACCTTTAATCAAAGTTAACAATACTTCAAAAGTGTAGGTATTTAATTATGAGTCATTAACATTATTATTGAATTACCCATTAGACTTTAGTTGATCCTTGATTTAATTAT
>JALPQI010017392.1:0-31982 GCA_025490895.1 Thaumatotibia leucotreta | reverse complement strand
TTGTTTCATCTTTGTTACTCTCGATCTTAAACAGCATAAGCTTGTCTTTGTCTCTAAGTCAGTCAAAAACGTCAAAATAGCGTCCTATTTATTTCCAATAAATAATAAAATTGAAAAAAAATGTATAATTCAGTTTAATTGCGCATGATGTGTGATGCTAAGGTCATTTTTGCATTTTATTCTGTGGTTTTCACTATTGTATAACATAAAATGACATTTTAGGGTGCAGTTCATGTGATTTGCGAGAACTCGGCAGTGGTACACACCTCTCGGTGGTCTGGGTAGGACTAAGAGCGATTGTTAGAATTATCGCAATCTGAGGGCTTCAATTTTAGAGCCGGTGTAACATATCTTTACTTATTATATCATTGTAAAGGACCCGACGAGTTTCCTAGTTACCTGGTGGGACTGGTGTCTCTGGAGTCGGCTAGCGAGCGATCCCGGACGGTCGGCGGCGCTCGCCAGTGATAAAGGACCCGATTTAGTTTCCTAGTTACCTGGTGGGAGTCTCTCTGGAGCCGGCTAGCGAGCGATCCCGGACGGTCGGCGGCGCTCGCCAGTGATAAAGGACCCGATTTAGTTTCCTAGTTACCTGGTGGGACTGGTTTCTCTGGAGCCGGCTAGCGAGCGATCCCGGACGGTCGGCGGCGCTCGCCAGTGATAAAGGACCCGATTTAGTTTCCTAGTTACCTGGTGGGAGTCTCTCTGGAGCCGGCTAGCGAGCGATCCCGGACGGTCGGCGGCGCTCGCCAGTGATAAAGGACCCGATTTAGTTTCCTAGTTACCTGGTGGGACTGGTGTCTCTGGAGCCGGCTAGCGAGCGATCCCGGACGGTCGGCGGCGCTCGCCAGTGATAAAGGACCAATGATATATAAGTAAAGATACGTTATACTCTAACAAAATGAGCGAAATAAATACTTCACATCATACACCTACAATGTATTGACAGTTGACATACACCTATCTTCATACTTCAAAATGCGTAAAAGAGATGGCAAAATACATATACTCGTATTTAATAAATAAAAAAGAGACAACTAGCATTTGACAATCGCGCGTGCATTCTTTTATTGATAGATAAACATTGTTTTATCTTTGTTACTCTCGATCTTAAACAGCATAAGCTTGTCTTTGTCTCTAAGTCAGTCAAAAACGTCAAAATGGCGTCCTATTTATTTCCAAAAAATAATAAAATTGAAAAAAAATGTATAATTCAGTTTAATTGCGCATGATGTGTGATGCTAAGGTCATTTTTGCATTTTATTTTGTGGTTTTCACTATTGTATAACATAAAATGACATTTTAGGGTGCAGTTCATGTGTTTTGCGAGAACTCGGCAGTGGTACACACCTCTCGGTGGTCTGGGTAGGACTAAGAGCGATTGTTAGAATTATCGCAATCTGAGGGCTTCAATTTTAGAGCCGGTGTAACATATCTTTACTTATTATATCATTGTAAAGGACCCGATTTAGTTTCCTAGTTACCTGGTGGGACTGGTTTCTCTGGAGCCGGCTAGCGAGCGATCCCGGACGGTCGGCGGCGCTCGCCAGTGATAAAGGACCAATGATATATAAGTAAAGATACGTTATACTCTAACAAAATGAGCGAAATAAATACTTCACATCATACACCTACAATGTATTGACAGTTGACATACACCTATCTTCATACTTCAAAATGCGTAAAAGAGATGGCAAAATACATATACTCGTATTTAATAAATAAAAAAGAGACAACTAGCATTTGACGATCGCGCGTGCATTCTTTTATTGATAGATAAACATTGTTTCATCTTTGTTACTCTCGATCTTAAACAGCATAAGCTTGTCTTTGTCTCTAAGTCAGTCAAAAACGTCAAAATGGCGTCCTATTTATTTCCAAAAAATAATAAAATTGAAAAAAAATGTATAATTCAGTTTAATTGCGCATGATGTGTGATGCTAAGGTCATTTTTGCATTTTATTTTGTGGTTTTCACTATTGTATAACATAAAATGACATTTTAGGGTGCAGTTCATGTGATTTGCGAGAACTCGGCAGTGGTACACACCTCTCGGTGGTCTGGGTAGGACTAAGAGCGATTGTTAGAATTATCGCAATCTGAGGGCTTCAATTTTAGAGCCGGTGTAACATATCTTTACTTATTATATCATTGTAAAGGACCCGACGAGTTTCCTAGTTACCTGGTGGGACTGGTGTCTCTGGAGTCGGCTAGCGAGCGATCCCGGACGGTCGGCGGCGCTCGCCAGTGATAAAGGACCCGATTTAGTTTCCTAGTTACCTGGTGGGACTGGTTTCTCTGGAGCCGGCTAGCGAGCGATCCCGGACGGTCGGCGGCGCTCGCCAGTGATAAAGGACCCGATTTAGTTTCCTAGTTACCTGGTGGGAGTCTCTCTGGAGCCGGCTAGCGAGCGATCCCGGACGGTCGGCGGCGCTCGCCAGTGATAAAGGACCCGATTTAGTTTCCTAGTTACCTGGTGGGACTGGTTTCTCTGGAGCCGGCTAGCGAGCGATCCCGGACGGTCGGCGGCGCTCGCCAGTGATAAAGGACCCGATTTAGTTTCCTAGTTACCTGGTGGGACTTGTCTCTCTGGAGCCGGCTAGCGAGCGATCCCGGACGGTCGGCGGCGCTCGCCAGTGATAAAGGACCCGATTTAGTTTCCTAGTTACCTGGTGGGACTGGTGTCTCTGGAGCCGGCTAGCGAGCGATCCCGGACGGTCGGCGGCGCTCGCCAGTGATAAAGGACCCGATTTAGTTTCCTAGTTACCTGGTGGGACTGATCTCTGGAGCCGGCTAGCGAGCGATCCCGGACGGTCGGCGGCGCTCGCCAGTGATAAAGGACCCGATTTAGTTTCCTAGTTACCTGGTGGGACTGATCTCTGGAGCCGGCTAGCGAGCGATCCCGGACGGTCGGCGGCGCTCGCCAGTGATAAAGGACCCGATTTAGTTTCCTAGTTACCTGGTGGGACTGGTTTCTCTGGAGCCGGCTAGCGAGCGATCCCGGACGGTCGGCGGCGCTCGCCAGTGATAAAGGACCCGATTTAGTTTCCTAGTTACCTGGTGGGACTGGTTTCTCTGGAGCCGGCTAGCGAGCGATCCCGGACGGTCGGCGGCGCTCGCCAGTGATAAAGGACCCGATTTAGTTTCCTAGTTACCTGGTGGGACTGGTTTCTCTGGAGCCGGCTAGCGAGCGATCCCGGACGGTCGGCGGCGCTCGCCAGTGATAAAGGACCCGATTTAGTTTCCTAGTTACCTGGTGGGACTGGTTTCTCTGGAGCCGGCTAGCGAGCGAGGGATCCCGGACGGTCGGCGGCGGGCGCTCGCCAGTGATAAAGGACCCGACGAGCGGGACGATGGCGACGAGGATCGAGATGTCGCTGAAATAAAAACAATGTTATAACGCGTAAATTCACCGAGTATTTTAAATTCTTAGGTAGTGATCCTACTTGCATTTGACAAGCCATGTTAATGACTAATAGTTCTAAAGAAAGAACAAAAAATCTTGTTTTTAAAGATTTTATTTTCAAAATTATGCTCGTGTCGTTTTTGTTGAAAGTTGTCCCAATGTTCCAAGAGGCCATAATCATACACTTAGAAGGCTGGTACGTAATGCCTTATTATAATATAATACAGAGTATATTATACAGAGTGATCAATCCAAATCGGTAAGTATGGAGGTTTTGGAAACCATAATAAATAGCGAATTGTTGTCTTAGGAACCATGAGATCAAATTTAGTAAAAAGAAAAACTGCATTCATACCAAAAATCAACTTAAAATATTGGTTGTCCGTGTTGTTATGAAACTTTTTGTTTTTAATACAGATGGCGTTCTTTTTACGCGATAGTGCGAGAAATGGCTCATTTTACGTCAAGTATTTTTTACTTCGGAGGGTAATTAGTACTAAAAAACGTCATATGAGACACGTGCAAAAAGGAAATTCGTATACAGTGTGTTTCCATGACCCGGGCTTTTACGAAAATGGGTAATAAAACGCATTACTAGCAATCGCTTTCAAGTATTAACATTTGACAAATAATTAAATTACAATTAATTTTATTTCCTCCGAACGATCAATGTAACGCGTGTACTGCTTACTAGTCAAACGTTGTGAGTGGCTGCGTTCTATCATTGTCAAGTGCAAATTAACAATTAATTTTGAAGTACATTGATTTTAATCTGCATCGCATTCCTCGGTTTCGATAAAAGCCAGTACCGTAGACACACACTGTATATTTCAAGTTTTTCGCACTTGTGTCGTAAGGTACTATTCTTCCACCGACAACGCGTAAAATGTCAATTTTTGCATCCTATTTCACAGATTATAATCTTCAGACCATAAGATTAAAACTCACGTTGCGACTGCGAGACTCCCGGCCTGGACCTAGAGCGACCAACCACTCGCTCCGGGCTCGGTGGGACTCCGCTGTTGCCCTGAGGGGACCTTTTGGCGCGAGCTGTGAACGTATACACTCGTTAATGAAACATCGACTATTTGCGCCCAAATGCGTGGGTCAGAATTCTTTTCGTTGTCTTGTTTCATACCACTCTGTCACGATATGACTTGCTGTTTCGACTCAGTATATAAAAAAATCCGGTGCACTGGTATTTCTTTTTGACGCTAGATTTTAATCCATACATCAGAAATTGAAAACAAAACATTATCTCATACAAAAATCAGCACTGCGTCCCGTTTTTTAGGGACACAAAATAAGACAACGAAAAGAATTTTGACCCGTGCACTCGCTAAAATAAGGTGCGACTTTTAGGACTCGAGGTAACGTAGATTTGTATCGTTTAACTAGTGTATTTACACATTGAGAAGTGTTTTTTTACGTTCGTATATTTTTATTTCGTTCATATTAATACAAAAATAACTAGTAAAAACTTATTTCTCAAACATGCAATGAGGGTTTTCTGAAATAACGTTCACCAGGGCAGCAGCACTGAGGCGTCAGGTCCAGAAACTTGTCTAAATTCTCAGAGCGCCTATAGTTTCGTGTTTAAATGTTTCGTATGAGTTAATAAAATTATATAAAAAAATTAAAATACCTTATAGTTAGTTTTTCTTTGGGGCTAATCGTGTTTCTTAGCGGGACCTTACGGCGAAGTGGCGCCAACTAGTGGCATACGTTTTCGAGAAAACCCTCATTAAATATTGTCTTTACGTTCCTTAAAACAGACTCGGAAGTATCGTTTTTAGGGCGCAGTAACTCACTGGGATGGAAATGGAATTTCATAACACTTTTCAGGCCTAGGCCTGCAAAGTAACTTTTTTTTTATTTCGAGACATTTCTTTGTATGTTTGAGAAAAGCACTATACATGCCTCGGCGTGAAAACGCACGCTCGCTCGGCCGTATATACCAACTTGGCCGGAAATTCTCATTTTCCCGGCCTCTGATGTATGTACTATTTCTAAATGAAACTTTAAAATACAGCATTTTTTACTGCAATTAATAAATTTTCTTCTTGTTTTCAAGTTACTTAGTAAGCTTTTACAGACTAGATACGCGTCTTAAATTAAATTAAGGTGTAAATATTCCATTTGCCAGTATAAATATAAAGAAATAAATGTACAAAACTACACATAAAGCATGTGAACAATTGACATAGCAACGAAAAAGTGCGTGGAAACACTACATATCTACTGTGCATAAGAAATGGAATTTGAAATGTATTATAATAAAATACCTTGTTGGGCTACTTCTCCCTCTGAAGGCAAAAATTCAAAAGTTAGTGTATTGTTTTAAGACAACCTAAGGGTTTAACAACTTTCTTGCTTGTTTATTCCATTATGAGTACTTATTAAACTAAGTATATGATAAGGCACTGGTCTCACCGCGAGCTACTAAGCTATGGACTATCGGCTCTCCATAGCATAGCTCTCCATAGCTTAGTAGCTACTAAGCTATGGACTATCGGCTATAAACACGAATAAGAGATACGCACTCCCGTGTAAAAAAGAGACACGGCGATACTCGCCCGGCGGTGATAGCTGATAGCTGGGCGAGTATCGCAGTGTCTTTTTTTCCACGGGAGTGCGTTTCTTTTGTTCGTGTTTATAGCCGATAGTTCATAGCTTAGTAGCTCGCGGTGAGACCAGTGCCTAAGCTATGAACTATCTAAAGTCCATTTATCCTTAGTTGTCTTATCTAGTAAACAACTTTCTAACCTGAAAGTACACGTTTTCTGTTGTAAATTGCTATATTTGCCTTACCAAAATACCTGGGTCCGTGTTTGGAAAACAAGCATACTTATACCTATATGTTCTTATACTATGCTATATGTTACGCATACCACAGTGCAGTCCGTCAGTAGTGATTAGTAAATTGCTTAATTTTTAATCAAGGAAACAGCAGATTACAACAGAAAACGTGTACTTTTAGGTTAGAAAGTTGTTTACTAGATAAGACAGCTAAGGATGAATGGACCGTAACTAGGGGTTAAAATAACAATATAGTTTACTTATCAAATAACAAAATGAGAGGGTGCCCCATAAAAAATTGCAATCGGGAGCGCAAAGAGCTCCTTTATTGGTTCAAACATCCCGCAAAATTGCAAAAATAAGAAGCACCCCAATACACAGGTATAGTAGATTGTGTCACAAGGGATCAAAATGGTATATTTCCGGCGTGGGCGTATATTGAATCCAGAATGGAGCGACGGATTCCACAATTGAATCCCGACCGTAGGGAGGGATTCTAAAGAGGAATCCTGAGCGTAATGAAGGATTCAAGCGTTCACGTCAACGACGAAATAATTTTGATACCGTGTGACACATACTCCTTTTCACACCACCTATGAGAAAAAAAAAGATATATCACATATTTAATATTTTATGCAAATAATGGATTAAAGTTATTATTTTTATTTTTTACCAATTACGAACGTAATGTTTATTTTCATATTTCATTGTAATTTTTTAGCAATAGAAAGCCCTTGAACAGAAAAGTGCCACTTTGATCCCTCCTAGCAGGGAAGAAAAGGCCCGTATTCGAATAGGTGGTGTGAAAAGGTTCTAGGTACTCACGCAAGCTGGCAGTGCCGGCGGCCATCTTGGCTCGTCATGTGCGAGTAGAGCGCCCGCGAGCACGCCCACCGCCGACACCGAGCCGGGGACCGATCTGTTGTAGATACTCACGCAAGCTGGCAGTGCCGGCGGCCATCTTGGCGCGTCATGTGCGAGTAGAGCGCCCGCGAGCACGCCCACCGCCGACACCGAGCCGGGGACCGATCTGTTGTAGATACTCACGCAAGCTGTCAGTGCCGGCGGCCATCTTGGCTCGTCATGTGCGAGTAGAGCGCCCGCGAGCACGCCCACCGCCGACACCGAGCCGGGGGACCGATCTGTTGTAGATACTAGGGCTACCGGTATCCGTGTTACCCGCAGACACGGGTACACGAATCCTTAACACCGGCGGTACTAAGAACCCGAACGACACGAAACGCCAAGAAACGTTTCCACTTAGAAACGTTTCCAAGTTAGAAACGTTTCCAAGCTTGAGTCTTGTGGATCCATTGCAATTGAATATTCGAAAAGCCTATGTTTTTTTAGTAAAAAGTCAGAAACAAAACAATACCTACCGAAAAATTCGAAGTTTTTTACGAATTACGCAGCTAGAAATTTTCTTTGTTAGTGGTTAAATGCGGTTCAATACTTTGCTCAAATATAAAACCTATGTTTATGAACCTATGTTTTAGATTGCCAATGCCAATACACATTGAGGGCGGATCAGACACGGGTATCCGTGTCTTAATTACACGGTTCCTAATTACACGTTCCAAACGGGTAAGAAACCCGTTTTCCGGTAGCAAAGAAACGGGTACACGGAAACGGGTACACGAAACCCGGACACGACCGAGAGCCCTAGTAGATACTCACGCAAGCTGGCAGTGCCGGCGGCCATCTTGGCGCGCGTCATGTGCGAGTAGAGCGCCCGCGCGCGAGCACGCTGCGCGGCCGCTGCGTCTACCGCCGATACAGAGCGCGCCGTCGCGCCGCCGGGGGACCGATCTGTTGTAGATACTCACGCAAGCTGGCAGTGCCGGCGGCCATCTTGGCTCGTCATGTGCGAGTAGAGCGCCCGCGAGCACGCCCACCGCCGACACCGAGCGGCCGGGGGACAATGATATAATAAGTAAAGATATTTTATACCGGCTCTAAAATTGAAGCGCTCAGATTGCGATAATTCTAACAATCGCTCTTAGTCCTACCCGGACCACCGAGAGGTGTGTACCACTGCCGAGTTCTCGCAAATCACATGAACTGCGCCCTAAAATGTTATTTTATGTTATACAATAGTGAAAACCACAAAATAAAATGCAAAAATGCCCTTAGCATCACACATCATGCGCAATTAAACTGAATTACATATTTTTTTCAATTTTATTATTTATTGTAAATAAATAGGACGCCATAATGACATTTTTGACTGACTTAGAGAAAAAGACAACCTTATGCTGTTTAAGATCGAGAGTAACAAAGATAAAACAATGTTTATCAATAAAAGAATGCACGCGCGATTGTCAAATGTTAGTTGTCTCATTTTTATTTATTTATTAAATACGAGTATATGTATTTTGCTATCTCTTTTACGCATTTTGAAGTATGAAGATAGGTGTATGTCAACTGTCAATAAATTGTAGGTGTGTGATGTGAAGTATTTATTTCGCTCATTTTGTGAGAGTATAACGTATCTTTACTTAAATATCATTGCCGGGGGACCGATCTGTTGTAGATACTCACGCAAGCTGGCAGTGCCGGCGGCCATCTTGGCTCGTCATGTGCGAGTAGAGCGCCCGCGAGCACGCCCACCGCCGACACCGAGCCGGGGGACCGATCTGTTGTAGATACTCACGCAAGCTGGCAGTGCCGGCGGCCATCTTGTCGCGTCATGTGCGAGTAGAGCGCCCGCGAGCACGCCCACCGCCGACACCGAGCCGGGGGACCGATCTGTTGTAGATACTCACGCAAGCTGGCAGTGCCGGCGGCCATCTTGGCTCGTCATGTGCGAGTAGAGCGCCCGCGAGCACGCCCACCGCCGACACCGAGCCGGGGGACCGATCTGTTGTAGATACTCACGCAAGCTGGCAGTGCCGGCGGCCATCTTGGCTCGTCATGTGCGAGTAGAGCGCCCGCGAGCACGCCCACCGCCGACACCGAGCCGGGGGACCGATCTGTTGTAGATACTCACGCAAGCTGGCAGTGCCGGCGGCCATCTTGGCTCGTCATGTGCGAGTAGAGCGCCCGCGAGCACGCCCACCGCCGACACCGAGCCGGGGGACCGATCTGTTGTAGATACTCACGCAAGCTGGCAGTGCCGGCGGCCATCTTGGCTCGTCATGTGCGAGTAGAGCGCCCGCGAGCACGCCCACCGCCGACACCGAGCCGGGGACCGATCTGTTGTAGATACTCACGCAAGCTGGCAGTGCCGGCGGCCATCTTGGCTCGTCATGTGCGAGTAGAGCGCCCGCGAGCACGCCCACCGCCGACACCGAGCCGGGGACCGATCTGTTGTAGATACTCACGCAAGCTGTCAGTGCCGGCGGCCATCTTGGCTCGTCATGTGCGAGTAGAGCGCCCGCGAGCACGCCCACCGCCGACACCGAGCCGGGGGACCGATCTGTTGTAGATACTAGGGCTACCGGTATCCGTGTTACCCGCAGACACGGGTACACGAATCCTTAACACCGGCGGTACTAAGAACCCGAACGACACGAAACGCCAAGAAACGTTTCCACTTAGAAACGTTTCCAAGCTTGAGTCTTGTGGATCCATTGCAATTGAATATTCGAAAAGCCTATGTTTTTTTAGTAAAAAGTCAGAAACAAAACAATACCTACCGAAAAATTCGAAGTTTTTTACGAATTACGCAGCTAGAAATTTTCTTTGTTAGTGGTTAAATGCGGTTCAATACTTTGCTCAAATATAAAACCGATGTTTATGAACCTATGTTTTAGATTGCCAATGCCAATACACATTGAGGGCGGATCAGACACGGGTATCCGTGTCTTAATTACACGGTTCCTAATTACACGTTCCAAACGGGTAAGAAACCCGTTTCCCGGTAGCAAAGAAACGGGTACACGAAACCCGGACACGACCGAGAGCCCTAGTAGATACTCACGCAAGCTGGCAGTGCCGGCGGCCATCTTGGCGCGCGTCATGTGCGAGTAGAGCGCCCGCGCGCGTGCACGCTGCGCGGCCGCTGCGTCTACCGCTGATACTGAGCGAGCCGTCGCACCGCCGGGGGACCGATCTGTTGTAGATACTCACGCAAGCTGGCAGTGCCGGCGGCCATCTTGGCTCGCGTCATGTGCGAGTAGAGCGCCCGCGCGCGAGCACGCTGCGCGGCCGCTGCGTCTACCGCCGATACTGAGCGAGCCGTCGCGCCGCCGGGGGACCGATCTGTTTGTAGATACTCACGCAAGCTGGCAGTGCCGGCGGCCATCTTGGCTCGCGTCATGTGCGAGTAGAGCGCCCGCGCGCGAGCACGCTGCGCGGCCGCTGCGTCTACCGCTGATACAGAGCGCGCCGTCGCGCCGCCGGGGGATCGATCTGTTTGGGATACTTACTTTTAATACACTTACAATCATATTACAGGTTCTAAAGCTATATAATGTATCGGGGTGAATCAACTTTTTTCTATCTGTTATTACCATGGTTACGGCCGCCTGAGTCACGCTGGTTTTATGCTATTTAATCTATGCAAAGATACATTTTTCTGGTGATAATAAGCCTTTTCCTTAATGGGCCACCTACAGAGATGCAGTATATACATGTTTGCATAATTTAAGTAGCATAATTTTGCGAAAAACCAGCGTGACTCAGGCGACCGTAACCATGGCAATAACAGACAGAAAAAAGTTGGTTCACCCATCGCCATTCCTGGTGATTTCAACAAATCGAGTGTGCCGCAACATTGAGTATTATGGTTCTCTCACTTTTCGTCGAACATTGTATTGCCGAATTTCATTTCCCAACCAACTTTTAGCAGAAGTGTCATTCGGCCGAATAACTTACGGCAATTAATTATTTCGCAACCATTTCTTTTCCCAAACCCATAGTTGACAAATGAGAATTACCCACTAGTTGGGTTAGATTAGGTTGGATTATGTAAAGTTGGGAAATTCGGCCAAATGATACTTCTGCGAAAAGTTGGTTGGGAAATGAAATTCGGGAATACAATAGGCGAAAAGGCAAGATACCGAATATTATAATGGTGGAATTCTTAAGTATTAGACACCTGTGACTACTTAAAACATGCACAGTAAAATTATAATTTCATTATGCATTTTTGGCATTGGCATTTCTTCATGGTGGAAGAAGTGCTGCACTATCACTAGCTAGCCTAACCAAATTGCCATTCTACATATAGGATAAGCGATAGGTAATAAATGTATGAGACTGACAGATTCGAACGAAAAGTCACGTGACCATTTCTGTACACTATTATGGTCACATGATTTATCATCGCTTGTTGCTGAATCACATCGTGGCTAAGCCTGCAGTTTCCTTTAATTTTTTGTCATCACCACACTTTTTTCATTTCATAAAAAAAAAATTGGTAGAAAGTTGAAATCACATGAAATGGCCGTGTGACTATTTGTATTATTACAATCTAGAGTATGTTGTTATGCTCATAAACAATGGTAGACTAAGATGACCTATTTGTCTACTAATTCGACATGACTAACATCAAATTAGTATGAAAATATGGCGAGTCTTGTCAACAAATTGCTTACCTATAACATATCAAGAATCCAAGAAATTCGTAACTCGTATTTTAAAGACAAACGGGTCTTAATCGCGTAAACTTACGTTTAATTATATCCTGACGTTTCGGGCATGACGTTACACCCGTGGTCGCAGGCAGACTTAATTAAACGTAAGCTTACGCGATTAAGACCCGTTTGTCTTTAAAATATGAGTGATAATCGTGAAAGTTTAAATCAATATTTCGTAACTCGTGTCGAAACATTGCCATCACTTCACAACACTTTCGAATTTCATGCTTTTCGCGCTTGTGTCGTAATGTACTATTTCGTATCTACCTCTCATAGCGACGGGTATGTGCGACATGGGCGGCCGCTCCTGCGACGCACGACGCCGCCGCAGCGAATTCGTTCGACTCACGCCCGACACTAGATTCTCGGTTGACGCTTTATTTGAAACATACCGAATCCGAGGCAGCGTGGAAGAGGAGGAAAATTAGGTAGTTTTTGAATGCTTTACCGTGATTATGGATACGAAGGTTCCGTTTATGGGCATTTTCACTTTAACACGTTCGCCTCCAGTACTGTTTCACTAAGTGCTAATAGTATGTCGAACGTAATTATCTGGTAGAACTCCTATGCCATTGACACGCATGTGTGACCGAAATGCCAGTGATACAGCACTTGTGTCAAAAACGTTCGTATTTCTATGGCACTGGCATAGGAGAAAGAACTTGATTTATGCTACTGGCATAAGAATAAGGTTACTCTAATCACGTTTGTAGGTCACTGGCATAGGAATCAGATTTTGTTGGTCCCACACGCTGTGTCACCGGCGTCGAACGTGTTAAAGGACATACAATTAGCGTGGATTAAACCTTAAGATTTGTAACGACAGTTAAGTACGATACCTTCTATCTATCTAAATACCTTCTATCGATCTAAACTTGAATGACGTTTTTTTAACATGACATCGCCCCTCATGATCAGGTCATCTAAAAAGCAATAGGCCTAAGTAGTAAAAGTCCTACAACGCACAATGGCTAGGTAGAAAAAAACCTGAAACGTACCATGTCTGCTTTTTTAATTACCTAAATCGCATTAGGTCGTAGTAGCAAAATGCCTGAAATGCTCCATGTCTACTGTTTTGATTTAGCTAAATCGCATTAGGTCCTAGTAGCAAAATGCCTGAAATGCACCATGTCTACTGTTTTGATTTACCTAAATCGCATTAGGTCCTAGTAGCAAAATGCCTGAAATGCATTATGTCTTGTTAGACATGGTTTGCATTTTGGTAACCTTCCCTTACCTTAGTCATGACAAAAACTCAATCTGGAAATGTCGTTAATTTTAACGCATTCACTGCTAGCCTCATGTTTTTCAATGGTCATTCGCCTGGTGCCACACTTTGCTGCGTGCCCTGAACGCACATATAAGTCAACCAACTAATGCTCAGTGCCACCGACACACATAGGAGTCTATAAATTGATATTAACATACATATTCAAGACTCACCTGTGCCCCGAAGGCACAGGGCAGACGTCACTATTTACTATAGACGCGTTTGTGCGTTGAAGGCACTGGGTGAAAGTATAGAAAACGCATATATGCGTTGGTGGCAGTGAATGCGTTATGAAAATTTCAATAAGCAAAGGAGGGATGAAAACAACTCATTTGCTTAATCTGTAATTTTTCTGAGGAAGAAAAAATAAACAACAAATAATATTCAAGTTTTGGCATAGCCGTTTAATAATAATCTGTGCCTTAACATTTATTTTAAATAATTTATATAATGTTTTTCTTAAACAAAAAACCTGTTACCTTGACTAAAAATAACAAAACCAATAAAACTAGAGGAACTTAAACTTTCTTGCATAATAACTAAACACTTCAATTAATTCATTTGCTCCAACCTAAAAGCCTTTTACATTGACATATTTTCTTGAGAAACGCCAGCACAGAGATTTTACCCTCATTTAGTGACTTCAACTCATTTGTATACATTTTATCAAACTTAATGTCCTTCTGATCGCGTTTAATCTCAAATGACATTTGTCTTATTTTGAAATGTTGCCAGAGGGCTTCTTTTTTCAATTTCATGAAAAATAATATCAGTGTTGGTTTAGACGGAATGCGTGCATTTATTCTACGATGCCATCCCTCAATACTATTATTCGTTTTCTGTTTCTCACCTGCACAACTGATTATTTGTGGTAAAAGTTTTACCCATTGAGATTCAAAATACTCTATGAAATCTGTCTGTTCATCAGAACTGTTGCATTCCTCTTTAATAGCAAACCAACCATCTTGAATATGATCCGGCGGCAGCAACGGTAAACTAGCCGCCAATCTTGTTATGTGGCATCCTTCATAGGTCTCAGTAAGTTTTATTTTTTTGGCTTTCTTCCACACTGCCTTGCTGTAGTGATAGTAACACCCCGTAACTTTACAGTCTGGAAAAACAGCTTTCATCCCATTCATTTGACCGATTTCAAAATCACACATGTAATGGTTAATTTCAAAATTAAATTTATCTTTGATTAACTGAAACAGCCGTACGTATGTCTCTTGGGTTTTATTAGGGAGAAGAGCATATATCACTGGTAATACACGAAGTGAGGTGCCATCGTCGCCAGTATTCAAATCAACGTGTAGTGAAAATAGTTGAAAAAACGGCACAGGTGTCCTTTTAAACGTGCCGTCGCCGTAAAACTTAGGAGATTTGCTTGATATATGCTTCAGTGTGTTTCTGGTTAACTTTGTAGAAAATATAAGTATCTTATCTTCACTACCATCGTTAGCCACCAGAAAGTCTTCGGCTATAATTTCAGGTACTTGGACATCACGCAAATTTCTTGTTTCAGTACATTTCACATTCAAATGTTTACGCCTCGCTCTGTAAAGAGAATCTTTTTTTGATGTAAACAATGGCATCTTTTCAACTGTTTCCGACAAAGGGTCAAGATGTTCAAAGTTGGATTCAAAAATTTCCTGTACTGGTGCACCGCTAGTGCAAACATCTATTTTACATTTGTCTACTAAAATGTCAATTTCATTTTGAGCTTCACATCTCATACACGAGTGTTTGCTGTGGTCCATTACTTTCTTTCTTTCGCCATCAATTTTCACTGATGCGTTACATTCTCTGCGAGAACAACGCCAGCGAGTCGTTCCATCCTTATTCGTTACATTTAAGTTGTGCCTGTAACCGTTCCATAATAACACTTGTTTACCTTTTTGGCTAGTAATAAAAGAAATCACGTTGTTCCTTGGTTCTTTACTCATATTAGACATTAGTTCCAAACATAGTAGTTGACTGAAGCTCAGAAAGTACAATGACAATAATGTTACATTCTGAATATGATTCATGACACTTGACATTCAACAGCCAGTGCTTTTAGATAAAGAAGAGATTGTATTCAATAAGAAGTATTAATACTAACTGACTAGTACTAACCCATGACTTTGTCAGATTGTGTTCTTATCATAGTGTGTAGTACAGCGTGGAAACTTTTAATGGGCCGATTGATGGAATAAATTAGCAAGTGTTAATTGTCTTAATTTTTACCTGTTTCTATTCCCAGGTTATACAAATGACTTTTTAAAGGTTTTTTGAATGCAGTTTTATTTCTTTTTAATAATAAGGGAATGTTTCCTTTAAGTAAAACAAGCTAACTTAAGGATTTAAGCCCTTCAGGGTCTATCAAAAGTTTGTACACTGTATAGTAGTATAGTATGTATGGTCAGCTACATAAATAGTTGTTTACACCTGTATTCACTTTTGAACTATCTGCCCCAGTAATAAGTTCCGAAGTGTACTTATACTATACATGTATATTTATAAACGTGACTGTACAAGTATATGTATTATTTTGTATAAATTATGTATATTATACATATATGTATTTGTTTTTTTAAGTAAATTCCTTTATTTTTCATATCCGCGCCAATTATATTTCTGTTTGGCCCAATGCAAATAGTTGACTGTTAGAAAATGCCTAAAGGCATTAAGTTCGCCACCTTCAACAAGGTGGAAAGCACTTCGTCTGTTTGTAAAATGTAGTTCAATTGTAGGATTACAATGGAACAACTGGAACCTGCACCATGCCTGGATAGGCATGGCGCAGGTTCCAGTTTCGGCACTAGGCAGTATGACTTAAGGGTGTATAGTAACAGGAAAATTGCTTATAAGATATTCTACAATTTAGGTAAATTAAATTTGAAGTATATTGCCATTCAGATATTCTGCGTATTAGACATTACATAGATTAGGCAACAGCATATTTTGTGACTTTGCTACTCAGACATTTTACGGTTTAGATGATTTAAGTCTTAGGCATTATGATTGTAATGCATTTTGCTTCTAAGGTATAAAGCTTCTTAGACATTCGTTTTAGGCATTTTGCTACTTAGGCGTTGTGCTTTTTAGATGACCTGATCATGAGGGGACATCGCTTATAGTAACACCAAAATGAAGTTCTTATTGAAATTTAGTGTGTAATTGTCGTTATAAACCTGACGCTAATTGAGTAAAAGCTTTTATGGTCAAAGTGATCCGTTTGACTCTTCGAACGATAAGAACCACTAAAGTTGTTGTCATGACAACCACGCCAGCGGCCACTAAAATTGTCATCGAGTATACTGTCAAAGTATTAGTGTAGAATGCGTCCACTGATCGACATTCCGTATGACGTCATCGGCACGCATCGCAAAAGTTGCCTCTCGCAGCAACGGTGTCGGAATTGCTGATGTGCGATGCGTACGATGCGGACAGGTGGACGCACTTATATGAGTTTTTATACAAAGCAACCTAAAATCCGTTGCATGCGTCGTCCGATGCGTACGATACCGACTAGTGAACGCCTAGCTTTAATAATAAAAGTAGGAATCAACTAAAGTCTATGACCAAAAACGAAAATTTCATTGCTGTCTTGCTGACAGATAAGGTTTATTTTCGTTGCTCATTAGTAGAGATACTGGCGTGTCACATTTTGGTGTGAAAGGGTCATTATCTGAATCTGTAATTGCCACGACCCTTTTCATACATTCTGTCTGGGACGCGGTAATTAGACCGCAGGCAAATTTTCAGAGAATGACCCTTAAGTATATTCTATATCGTATTCGGTAAGGAGAAAAATATTTTATAGCGAAAAAGTGTTGCATCGATCACTCAAATAGGTATTTTTTTACGAGACCCATCTTTTTCCTTCTGTTTCCTAATCTGAATACGATACTACTTGGGGCCTTGACTTTTCATCACTTTGTTACACATCGTATATTTGGTTGAATCAACTTTTTTCTGTCTGTTATTGCCATGGTTACGGTCGCCTGAGTCACGCTGGTTTGAGGGAAAATTATGCTATTTAAACTATGCAATAACAGACAGAAAAAAGTTTATTCACCCATTTGCATGTTATACACACTTCACACATCACACTTTGTCGGGTTAGTTTTAATTCATTAAAATAAAATATAGCATCACAATTAAATGTATAATTTCTATAACATGTTAAAATCAACACTACGGGCATACGCGGCCTGTCAAAAATATTTATAAATTGATAATAAACAGGTTGGTACAATCGCAATCATATATATCGGAGGTGCCCAAAAATATCTGGGTGCTTAGCCAAGTTGCCAATCGCTAGCGCTTGGTAGCGTATCGTAGTTTTCCCTCTCTGTCACT
The DNA here is from genome assembly GCA_025490895.1 of Thaumatotibia leucotreta. Classification (NCBI taxonomy): domain Eukaryota; kingdom Metazoa; phylum Arthropoda; class Insecta; order Lepidoptera; family Tortricidae; genus Thaumatotibia; species Thaumatotibia leucotreta. Next base: position 14,581 of record JALPQI010017392.1, on the reverse strand, counting down.
ATTGCATATTAGTGCGACAAAGACAGTTAGCTGCCTTTCGTTTACGATTGACGATTAAGCGTTAGCGATTGGCAACTTGTCTAAGCACCCTGTTCACATCAGCGATTCACTTGGGCGATTTCTATATAAAATTGCACGCGGCGAACTCGCGTCGATATCGCCGCGTGCAACTTTTGTATAGAAATCGCTTTTAAATCGCCCAAGTGAATAGCTAGTGTGAGCAGGCCCTTAGAGGCCGAAACATTTTAACTCTCAAATGCATGACCTTGACAACCATTTATTCAAATATGAATTCTGAGATGCTGTCAACAGAGTCCAGAATACATGATGCATATTTACGAGTATATCACTATGCATTTAAGGGTTAACAATTTGAAAAGCCTGTTAATTAAGCATAACACGCAAGGTAAACGTACCAATGTTAGACTTCTTACTGTCAATAAATGATAGCCATCTGTCACTTCGATAGGACAAATAGGCGTTACTGTTCGCAATAACATGGACATAACTCCTAAGGCACTGGTCTCACCGCGAGCTATTAATCTATGAACTATAAACACGTAACCATTATAATGGCGGGACCAGATTTTGAATTCGATCAATTCATATTGCATTGTTTAGTACTGAATTGGTACTATTTGCTACCTTTCGTAAAAAAAAAGTACCTCTTCCATTTCAAAGGTATGTTTAAATTTTGAAAAAAAAAAAATGGTATCTGTGTGAAATATAACTTTGAAATGGAAGAGGTAAGTACCTTTTTTTTACAAAAGGTAGCAAATAGTACCAATTCAGTACTAAGCAATGCAATATGAATCGACAGAATTCAGGACCTGGTTCCGCCATTATAACGTTATAATGACGGGACCAGACAATTTGCATATAACTTTGAAATGGAAGAGGTACAATTTTTTTTACAAAAGGTAGCAAATAGTACTAATTTAGTACTAAACAATGCAATATGAATCGATCGAATTCTGGATCTGGTCCGCCATTATTATGGTTACATAAATAAAAGAGACACGGCGATACTCGCCCAGCTATCAGCTATCACCGCCGGGCGAGTATCGCCGTGTTTTATTTACACGGGAGTGCGTATCTTTTGTTCGTGTTTATAGCCCATAGTTGATAGCTTAGTAGCTCGCGGTGAGACCAGTGCCTAAGTGAAAAATCGTACGTTTACCTTAATAAACATTTATTTCTAAGAATAAAACATCTGTAAAAAGCATTAAAAATAGCACTCCTCATGCATACATAGAAAAGCATTTCTAAAACACATGTACAACATTCTTAATTAAATACATATTTTATATTGCACAACATATATATCGCACACCTAGATCAAAACAGTATTAACTCAAAATTAATCTATTTTTAGCCAAGGGTCTGCGACCATAAATAACATGGACGTCTAACGCCAGCTCAAAAATGCCCCCAAAATCAATTGTTCAATTGTGCCAAGATGGGCAGGACATAGCGCTTTTCTTAACACCGCGCATATTTCGGCGCAACACCTTTGACAAATGTTTATAGAATATAGCCAATCAAAACTTTGATGGACCAATCACAACTATTTTCAAATGGCGGTTAAAGTTTTTATAGGTTGACATTGAAATTACCTGCGTGATGCATTAAAGAGGGGGTGACATTTGTCAACTAAAATTCAGGACCGTTTTTGAAAGGCTATTATTTACTATGGCGTGTGGCTTCCATGTTTTATTTGTTCGTATTGTAAGGGTATATTCGTGATCTACCAAGTTCGTAGATCTCAAATATACTATTTAAACTATATACTACTATAAATATACTAAAAAAATATATATATATATTGAGTTAATACTGTTTTGATCTATGTGTGCGATGTGTTATTTTATTGTCATAACCTCGTAAGGCCCAGTGTACACTTAGTTTCAATTATATTAACCTTAACTATAAATACGGATATTTATTTAGCAGTCATTAAGAAAAAAATCCAGCATTTTTTATATTATATCGCGAGCTCTTTTGATCCTAATTAGCAGAAAAAAGTAGTAAATTGCGACAGTTTTTTGTTTTGCTATGGATTTTCCGGGCTCTGATGATCAGATATTTTTGAGTATCGTCGAAACATCTGATGGTGACTGTAGTAGCATATTTCGTTTAATTGAACATACAAATAAACAACATTCGGTATAGTTCCTGTACAATAAGGACAAAAAATTATTCAAAGAAATTTGTATTATGGGCCTTACGAGATACTAAATATATGGCACCGCTATAGCAGCTATTAGAATTATTTAAATATATAAATTAAGATCACAAGTATGTATAGGATAGACACATGCGCTTTGCACTACAGGGTGTCCCAAAAATTAAACATGTATAAGAACAGGGATAAGTGATATAACAATTAATACTACAATGTCAGAAAGGATAAAAACTAAATATTAGATAATTGTAGGTAAACTACTTTAAGATCTTGATATTCCATTTATATTTTACAATATTTTTTAACTTTTTTCAATTTTCTTTCAGACGGACTTCTTGCGTCTGACTCGATATACTGAAAAGATTGAAAGCCAATTACTTAATATTTTTAACAGTAGAATTTGACAAGTCTAAAACCTTATTCCAAAATGAATGTAGAAAAATAATGAAAACGCGGAATACATTACAATTGTATGCGCAATCTCTGAAACTTAATAATGCGTAAATGGGGAATCAATTTTATTTGTCTGTTATTACCATGGTTACGGTCTCCTGAGTCATGCTGGTTTTATGCAAAATTATGCTATTTAAATTATGCCAACATGCAAGTAGTGCATGTCTGTAGGCAACCCATTAAGGAAAGGGCTTATTAACACCAGAAAAATGTATGTTTGCATAGTTTAAGTAGCATAATTTTGCATAAAACCAGCGTGACTCAAGTGACCGTAACCATGGCAATAACAGAAAAAAAAATGATTCACCCGTATACATAGCGTAATAGCTTTATTAGATCTGAGAAAGATTTTTAAAATATCAAAATCACAATTGGTTACTTGACAGTTTTTTTTTTGTTAATGTCAATCGATTTAGATTTTTGACATTCAAAGTAAGAAATCGGTACTCAATTAGTAAAAAATCTGTTACTTAATAATATTGTATGAGATGTAAATTTTTTGAAGTCCCGCCCTAAATGTGGGAAGGTATGTAAATAGATGCTATTTTTGCCTTTAATAGAATAGAAATAAACGCAATATAAATAAATCTTAAAACTCGACGGTAAAGTGTAAGGAACTGAATGGGTTTTGTGAATTGAATGATTCCGGTTCGCTACAACCAAATGTCATAATGCCATGTTCTTAGAATGTCGCTATGTCAAAACAGATTAGTAGTAAAATGACTAAAATTCAGAAAAAAAATAATTTCAGTACTTCTAAATGCCAAAATGACATTGGCATATTACACTAATATCCGAAATGTGTTAGGTTCATAATAACCAAAATTCAAAACGACAGTTTCTCAGAATACCTAAAATATTATTTACAGTAAGTAAATATTATATTTCTTGCACTGTGTTTTAGTATCAATTTTAGCATTAAATTAGTTAAATAATGCTAACTATTTATGAAGAACTGAATTTAATAGTTTTTATGGATACTGCATTTTAGGCATTTTGAGAAAGTGTAGTTTTGGTTTTAAGTTAATTTGGCTTTTAGACATTTAGGGAATACGACAATTTGAGAAGTAGGTTTAAGTCATTTCTAGTTTTAGACATTATGAGACTAATCTGGTTTGGAATTTCGACGTTTTACGAATATGATATTATGATATTTGGTTGTAGCGAACCGGAATCAATTGAATTGGTAGATTAGTAAGATTAATACATTGTTTCTTATTTTTGGATCAAATAAATGAAAAAACCGCAGTATGCCATCTAATATGACATTAGACACACAGACTAGCACCTCGCATTTACATATTTTTGCTAACCTCATAAAATATTTTATCTACAACAAAAATATTACAAGATTGTGTCAAGTACCCAATTAGTTCCACTGCATTATATATATATTTATTTTTGGGACACCCTGTATAGCCCGTAGTTTAAGGGAATGCGTTTAGTTTTGTGATCAACTATATATGAATTTTAGGATTATAATTAACGTGCGACTCAAACATATTAAAATATTATCGAACCGGGTTACTCACGTAGTTAAGTCGATGATTGCTCGACATGTTTCGACCCATTAAGGGAGTCTTCGTCCGAAGCACCCTCGGCCAAAGTCCGACGCGTACTGCGGGCCTGCGCCCTACTAGAACGGTATTACGTCGCTGGACAGTGTAGACGCCCCCTTATTAGCAAGTGATGTAGTGAGTGTTGTGTGCAACCCCCTTTATGACAAAAGTAACAATGAGGGTAGATCTTTCCTTGAATCGCCCCCGTCACCACCGCCCGCGGCCAGTACCCTTTCTAGCAGGGCGCAGGCCGCAGTACGCCGTGGGCACAGGCCGAGGGTGCTCCGGACGAGGACCCTCTTAATGGGCCGAAACATGACGAGCAATCATCGACTTAAATACGTGAGTAACCCGGTTCGATAATATTTTGATATACATGAATTACCGAAAGTAATTGTAAGCTTAAGGTGAACATTACATCTTTGCAATTACGTTTACTAGTAGTAAAAAATTGACTACTAGTAAACCTAATAGGGATGATGACTGTAGTTAAAATAAATTATTTAACATTATGCACGACATAATACACGAAGAAATTATTACTAACATGTAGATTGCAGTAATTTTTGTACAGAACTTCTATTTAATAAATTGAAAAGAACTTAAAAGAGTAGGTCATTTGGCAGTACTCAAACGTGACGTCACTTTTGAGTATTTCATATAGAACTCCATAGTGGTGATCGTTTTGACAGTTCGAAAAAAGATGCTGATTTGACTTGCCAGTCATCATGCCTATTGCAAAGATGTCATCATTTAATGATGGCAGTGCAAGTGTCGAAACAAACAAACAATATCACACAATACATTGTAAACACAATACCACTACATATTATTAACAAGCAATTTGAAGCTCTCGATAATTTATGGGTGAATCAACTTTTTTCTGTCTGTTATTGCCATGGTTACGGTCGCCTGAGTCACGCTGGTTTTATGCAAAATTATGCTACTTAATGTATGAAAACATGCATATAGTCCATGTTTGTAGCTGACCCACTAAGGAACGGGTTTATCGACACCAGAAAAATGCACGTTTGCATAGCTTAAGTAGCATAATTATGCATAAAACTAGCGTGAAATAGGTGACCGTAACCATGGCAATTACAGACAGAAAAAAGTTGATTCACCCTTAATTATAAGTACAAGCGAGCTAGTCTACTGCGTAATTCAGGCGATTGGCGATAAATAGCTGGCGATGAATTAAAATTAATGTCAAAGGCGACAGAAAAATATACATTTTCCTTTCTTATTTAGTTTTTGACACCTTGTAACATATAGAATATTAAACGGTAATTCATTTATGAGCATGCTTAGTATACACGGTGCTCGTAAGTATTCCGAAAGATTTAAGAATTCCTGAGCATATTTAGAGTATTTAATGTAAAATAAAATTTCCTGGATTCGGCTTGGTTCCAGAGATAATTAACCTTTTTTCGAAAAAAGTTTTTCGACGTAACTCGTCATAAAACTTATTTTTGATTACCATGCTACTACAATGCACAGTGTTCTAATATTACCACACCTTTTGCCTGACAATCAAAAAAATAAAAATAGAAAACTCTAAAAAACCTGTCCCTAAAATAAAATCATTTTTAAAAACAATTTTAACAAATTGTTGTTACGATAAAAAGTATTGGAAATGTTAAAAAGCATTCAAAAAGTAAAAAAAAAAGTACAAAACAATTTTTTTTTTTATGGTATTTGACATTAGGTCTCATAATATTTTTTTCATCACACTTGCTGTCTAAGCGCGTCATGGCTTGCGCGCGTAGCGGGAGTAATAGAAAAGTGAAATTCCCTAGGGAGTAATAGAAATATCAGTACGTCATTTAATAATATTTTGTCTTAAAACTTATTTTTTTGTCGGCAAGTGTGATGAAAAACATTGTATGCATCACGGTCGGTAAGCGGAATACTAACTCGAGTCATAAAAGACCTCTAACACTCTCGTTAATAATTCCGTACTTACCTCCCTTGATGCACAATGTACTAATTGTTTATTTTGATGTCTAGAATGCATAGTTAAAATCTTTCGCAATGCTCGCGAGCGCCGTGTAGTTTCTGAGTCAGATTTTATGTCCTAAGCTATTATTTTAATGTCCTAAGTAGGGCTTAGCAGCTCGCGGTGAGACCAGTGCCTTATGGCAAGGGTATTGTATTATCATCTAATGTAAACTTCGGGAAATATTATTTGACCGACTCTTATCTTACTTACGACCTTTTATTTTGCATCATTAACGATAGAAATGTGCAAGACTGCTGATTGTCTAGTAAGTGTTAACGCAAAACAAAAGGTCGTAAGTAAGATAACAGTCGGTCAAATAATATTTCCCGAACTATACAGGGTGTTCCACGAGCCACTGAAAACCTTGAACGGGGTGATTTGGTAGGTTAAACAGAATAACTTTTACTATGGAGCTAACCCAGAAATCTCAAAAAAAAATTGCCTTTTTCATATAAAATGTCGTGATCAATCGGTCAAAATGTATGAAAAAGACATTTTTTTTTTTGATTTCGTGATTGGCCCCATATTAAAAGTTGTTCAGTATAGCCTACTAAATCACCCCGTTCAAGGTTTTCAGTGGCTCGTGGAACGCCCTGTATAATTGTACTCGCCAATCGTCTGAAAGAAGTGTAAGTTGTAGGATTAGGGCACCAACCTGACACACTAACGGATGGACTCCTCGGACTGGTGATGGTTCGTCTCTCTGTAACAAGTACATTCACTATCATCATATGGAAGACCAGCGCTGGACTGTTTACAGGCATTTTCACTACTAGGTACACCCAATTAGCTTAACTCTCACAAAAAAGTTAACTTCGATGTCAGTTTTGTAACGACAATTAAGCATTAAATATTAACAAAAATGTTTTTTTATCATTTAATCCAGAAAGGATACGAGTTTATGCAATATAAAAAAATAAAGTGGATTTACGTTAATATTTCATGCTTAATTGTCGTTACAAAACTGACATCGAAGTTATCTTTTTATGAGAGTTAAGCTAATTGGGTGTCCCTAGAAGTGAAAATGCCCTTACAGGCCAGCAATATGCTGAATTGGAGACCATTTTGTGGCACTATTTATTATTATTTTTATATTCGTGTTCCTTTTGTATTTAATGTGTATATGGGTGAATCAACTTTTTACTGTCTGTTATTGCCATGGTTACGGTCGCCTGAGTCACGCTGGTTTTATGCAAAATTTTGCTACTTAAACTATGCAAACATGCATTTTTCTGATGTTAATAAGCTCTTTTCTTAGGTGTACTGCCATTTGGCAAATTATGTTTCCCAAATATGACTTCCCAAATAACTTATCGCAATAGTCTCATTTCCCAAACAAACCTTTAGCAAAGTTACATTTCTCATTTTATTCATTTGGTCAAATTATTATTTTGCAAAGTTTCACTTCGTCAAGATTTTATTAAGCAAATTCTTATTAGGCAAATGTTTTATTTTGTCATAAGTTAAAATCCAAAAAAAATATTGCCAAATTTGATAATTCGCAAACTCTATTTATAGCAAAAGCCTGGCAAATGATAATATTATTTTAAAGTTCGTAGGTCTATACAGGAATTTCGTACTTTTTTGCACAACCCTTGGCTTGAACTTGCCTGGAACAAAAAACGTATTTCATGAATAATTGGTATCATAATGAATGAAGTGAGAAAATAAAATCCATCATAATGATCACTATTCATATTTTTTATTGGTAGGTACTAAGAAGGCACACATAGCCAAGTTAAAAAAAACTATACTTTTATTTTCATTTTCATAAAAAAACTATCCTAGATCAACCGTTAGGTACGACGACGAGCGAAGCGAGGAGGAGTGTTAGGTGAAACTGCGACCATACAGCGCACGAGCCGAGCGAGCGAAGCGAGCGTGCCGCGGCAGCGGCCGGCGAGTGCCAGAACCGACTGTTTTGTTATTCCCTCGGCATTGCGTTCCCTCATCAGTTTCATCTAAATTACTGCTTAGAAACCCGACTTTTAATTGTTTATCAACATAATATAAAACCCCGTGTTCGGCGATGACTTTAGGCGAAAAATTGGTTGCGATGTAATATTGTATATGCGGTATAAATCCTATGCCATACCTACAATATTTTGGGATTAGCATGTTACTCCTAACGATGCATTTGCCAAAAAATATTTTGGGAAAATAAAAACGACCAAGTAATTCTTTGCTAAACAATCGCTTGCCAACAAAAAGGCTTGCTAACTGAAAAAATTGCGATAAGTAGATTTGACAAATGAATTTTTGCCAAATGAAAATTTGGGAAAAATAGTTTGCGATGTGATACTTTGGGAAAAATTATTTGCCAAACATTAGTAAACCCTTTTCTTAATAGGCCACCTACAACCATGGATTACGCGTATTTGCATAGTTTAAGTAGCATAATTTTGATTAAAGCCAGCGTGACTCAGGCGACCGCAACCATGGCAATAACAGACAGAAAAAAGTTGATTCACCCATATTATGTTGTATCACAAATAAATGTTTTTCTTTCTTCTTTCTTTCTTTCTTTTCTTTCATATCAGCCGAAAGACGTTCACTGCTGAACCTAGGCATGACTATCAAAAAAATCAAAATTTTGTCAGTTTTAATGCCACTAAACTGTGAATTTAAGAGTGACCAAGGATAATGTAACCATCGAAATTAGTGACATAAAAATGTGATTGACTCTTCGCTCGGCGTCGGCGGGGAAGGCCAGTAGGCCCGGGGGACGGATACATAACGTATAGACGTACCGGCCACATGGTGGAGGCTGTCCTGACTGCCGTGACGTTCTCTCTCGAGTTGTTTCTGGGCGGCGGCGTCGTTTATACTCCCATATCTATACTAATAGAAACGTAAAGGTCCTCTAGTTGTCAGAATAAAGAGAATACACGTACCGGCCACATGGTGGAGGCTGTCCTGACTGCCGTGACGTTCTCTCTCGAGTTGTTTCTGGGCGGCGGCGTCGTTTATACTCCCATATCTATACTAATAGAAACGTAAAGGTCCTCTAGTTGTCAGAATAAAGAGAATACACGTACCGGCCACATGGTGGAGGCTGTCCTGACTGCCGTGACGTTCTCTCTCGAGTTGTTTCTGGGCGGCGGCGTCGTTTATACTCCCATATCTATACTAATAGAAACGTAAAGGTCCTCTAGTTGTCAGAATAAAGAGAATACACGTACCGGCCACATGGTGGAGGCTGTCCTGACTGCCGTGACGTTCTCTCTCGAGTTGTTTCTGCGCGGCATCGTTTATACGGCCATATCTATACTACTAGAGACGTAAAGGTCCTCTAGTTGTCAGAATAAAGAGAATACACGTACCGGCCACATGGTGGAGGCTGTCCTGACTGCCGTGACGTTCTCTCTCGAGTTGTTTCTGTGCGGCGTCGTTTATACGCCCATATCTATACTACTAGAGACGTAAAGGTCCTCTAGTTGTCAGAATAAAGAGAATACACGTACCGGCCACATGGTGGAGGCTGTCCTGACTGCCGTGACGTTCTCTCTCGAGTTGTTTCTGCGCGGCGGCGTCGTTTATACGGCCATATCTATACTACTAGAGACGTAAAGGTCCTCTAGTTGTCAGAATAGAGAGAATAAACGTACCGGCCACATGGTGGAGGCTGTCCTGACTGCCGTGACGTTCTCGAACGAGTTGTTTCTGGGCGGCGTCGTTTATACGGCCATATCTATACTACTAGAGACGTAAAGGTCCTCTAGTTGTCAGAATAAGGAGAATACACGTACCGGCCACATGGTGGAGGCTGTCCTGACTGCCGTGACGTTCTCTCTCGAGTTGTTTCTGCGCGGCGGCGTCTAGTCGAGCGAACAGGAGTTCCGCATCGGCAGGGAAGGCGCGTTTATACGGCCATATCTATACTACTAGAGACGTAAAGGTCCTCTAGTTGTCAGAATAAGGGCTGATTTTTCAATCCTCAGTTAAAAGTATCCGTCAGTTACAAGTATTACCATCCTTATCGCTGGTCATCAGTCAAAAAAGGATAGAGCTAACATTTATTTGACAGTTACTGTTATCTGGGGATTGAAAAATCAGTACTAAAGAGAATACACGTACCGGCCACGTGGTGCAGGCTGTCCTGACTGCCGTGACGTTCTCTCTCGAGTTGTTTCTGTGCGGCGGCGTCGTTTATACGGCCATATCTATACTACTAGAGATGTAAAGGTCCTCTAGTTGTCAGTGTACAACTTACTTAATACTTAGATATTATATTCAAGTATCCTTTTAGTTTAAGTCTCCAAATTTGACCTATTGTATAAGTTGCACATGGAGAATCAGTGTATCACTTCAACGCTAGATGGCGCTGTTCTTCCTGCGGTCAATTTCTACAACGCGGTATTAAGTTTTTTCTACGATCGTATATAAGGTCATGGTAGTGTTCTGTTAGTAAGACCAAGAAACCACCCTTTCCAAATGGAATAATTTGTTTCATTTGTTCAGTCAGAATAGGCTACTTGACCCATTATTAAGGTTTGTCGTATATTATTAATCAATATCGAATTAACGGAAAAAAAATATAAATATATTTTTTCACGACCTAGAAAACCGCAAAATTATAACTTAAAATTTAAACTTTTGTTACCCGCGCGAAAACGATACTAGCCATGTTAATGCTTAGATTATCTGTGGTGTGACGTCACTCAAACCGAAAACAAACATTTGACATGTCACTTATGTTATGTCAATGTCACAGCAAAGCTACATGCCTACATGTCCATGGCGAATTTCACTCGTATAAGATTTGACATGAAGTTAGTTTAAGATCCTATGACGTCACATCATGGCCGACACCGTTTTCAGAGTACGAAATTAAAAAAAATAAAACTTATTTTTCAATAAAAAAATATGTACCCATCAAACACTTTTAATACACCGTAATCGAAAAATATTGATCTTTTCAATAAATGCTACAGAAAATAATAATTTTTTGCACTAAATTTGATATGAGTCAAGTAGCCTATAAAGAGAATACACGTACCGGCCACATGGTGGAGGCTGTCCTGACTGCCGTGACGTTCTCTCTCGAGTTGTTTCTGTGCGGCGGCGTCTAGTCGAGCGAACAGAAGCTCTGCATCGGCGGGGAAGGCGCGTTTATACGCCCAGTATGCCCTGACGAACAAACAGAATAAATAATATAGGTAAATTATCTTAGAGAGATTTTTGCATTTGTAGTAGTGTTCGTATATGTACACGGATTCTAAATTTGAAATTTGAATTCCACTATACAGTCAGCAAATAAGGGTCGCGTTTTATAAAGTTACAAATTACAATTTCGCTGTTTGCCTCTCTAACGCATGTACATATTGGCTAGAAAGAGAGGCAAACAGCGAAATTGTAAATTGTAACTTTATAAAACGCAACCAAGGTCTGTTACATTTTTATTATTTAAGTATTTATTTTGTGTTTTTTTTTTATCAATATTGTATTATTTAACATTGTTCCGATGTTGATATATGCCCGAGGTAAACTTTTGCATCGTATGGTAAAATTACTTTCGAGAGATTTTTGCACCTGTAGTAGTATTTGTTTATGTTTATTAACAAGGATTCTAAAGTTAAGATTTGAATTTCATTGTACGGCCAAAAAAGGTTCCGCACAATTTTAAGAAGAATATAATATTGACTGTCAAAAATCACAAAGTCAGTGAATGTCAAATTTTACCTAAATAATTATATTGTTTAGGTTCTTAAAAATGGTTCCCATGTTGAAACATGGTCGAGCCTTTGACTTCCCAAACTAAAGAACTTTTGTATAATTTGTACAACTATTTCAAAAATGAATGCAATAATAATCCGAACAGTACTGTGACGCCTGCTGAATTAGTTTCTGTATCAAGCGGAATATTGTTAACACAAAAGATTTATCGGATGAAAGTGGGGATGAGAACTAGAGTGAAATGTCTGGAGTTGAAGAAGATTAGAATTAAATATTATGGTATAAATAATATTAAATAATTTTTAAATTATTTAATAATATTATTAAATATTTTTTTAATATTATGGTAATGATTGTTAACTATTTTAGTCTCTAGCTTATCATTGTTTAATGTTATTTGATGCAGTTAGTGTAAGTGACTATAAGCAGTATAAAAAATACAAAAGTTCCCAATTATTTATTTCCTAATGTGCTGACCGTACACAACTACAAATGCAAAAATCTCTTTAAGATAATTTACCTATAAATAAATAAACGTTTTGGGATATCTTACACAAATGGACAGTCGGTAAGCTCAATTAAGGCTTGTGATGTGGGTACCAGGCGATGATGTATATTATATAGCGTGACAAATAACATAATACATGGTAGAGAATGTGCCTCGTAGCATTAAGTCCGCCTTTTGTACAATAGGCATGATGACTGGCAAGTCAAATCAGCATCTTTTTTCGAACTGTCAAAACGATTCCCGCTATGGAATAGTATGGAATTTTATATGAAATACTCAAAAGTGACGTCACGTTTGAGTACTGCCAAATGACCTACTCTTTTAAGTTCTTTTCAATTTTTTAAATAAAAGTTCTGTACAAAAATTACTGCAATCTACATCTTAGTAATAATTTCTTTGTGTATTATGTCGTGCGTAATGTTAAATAATTTATTTTAACTACAGTCATCATCCCTATTGTATTTTTCTTTTTGTGCAATAAAGATTAAATAAATAAATAAATAATTATATTTCACTAGTTTCCCATAGTAAATGTATGAAAAGTTTTCTTAAATTTTTGGCTTTTTTGTACTTTGCCGTATTCGACCCCTAGGAAACTATTGGTACTGAATTGGATTGAAATCGATTTTTATCATAAACTTAAACATGAAACATATTTTTTTTATTTTTACTCGATTTTCGGCTTTTCAAACCGATTTTTTTTTTGCTCCAGCAAGCTTTTGATCCAGAACAGAAACAGGATCGATTGGCATAAAAAAAATTGTCAAAAATTATCATTTTCCGCACCCTGTATTATAAATTACCTAACCTGAGAAAAAGATGAAATAAAGGAAATAAATTATATGTAACTTACCTCCGGCCATAAGTCCTCGCCGTACTATCGGCGTCTATACACGCTCGTCGTATGGCGTCCTTAACTACCGGCAGCTGTTTCTCGATGGCTGGCTGCGACCATTTCTCCAGCATCAGCACCAGGATCTCACTGCAACGAGATGAGACATGTACAGGGTCATTGTCAGTAACAACAAAAGTTGTCTAAAGTTAACAAAAGTGGTCAAAAGTTAACACGTTCCATGTGCAGCTAAAATCGATTGTGTCACCTCGCACGTGCAAATTCTCGCACACAATTTCAAGCATAAGGCACTGGTCTCACCGCGAGCTACTAAGCTATGAACTATTGGCTATAAACACGAACAAAAGATACGCACTCCCGTGTAAATAAAAGAGACAAGGCGATACTCGCCCGGCGGTGATAGCTGATAGCTGGGCGAGTATCGCCGTGTCTCTTACACGCAACAGTATTAAAAGTCCGCCAACACCAAATTTTATCAAATTGTCACTTTTTACAGTTGATACGTGCGGGTAAGTTAACGTAGCTTAGCTCGTACGTGCAAATATCAAATTATCCCTATATTTAAATAGGGTCGTGCGTCATATATGCTACATTCGAAACCTACATCTTCAATACCTTCAAATGTATCACATGTGATGCATGCACAGGGAACGTGTTAATAGCTTTTATAAGTCTATGCTACGATTTTATTACATAGGGTTGTATAACGGGGAACCTAGTTGTACCAGTAAATATTTATGGCAAAATTAGTACACGAACTCCATAACTTTATGTATGTCCACCGAAAAGACGATAACCTGAACCTGACAATGACCCATACAGGGTATTTCCTATTTAGTTTGACAGGTGTCACGACCAAAGTTCTGCCGTCATAACGTAAAAAGGCACATTTAACATTTGGATAAAATTGCAAAAATTGACTTTGAATATTTTACTATTTCTTGCCAAATACAGGTATATAAACGCACAGTAGTAACATTATTTTGAATGAGGAAACTTTCGTGAACAATAAATTGGTTCTTCTGTAAACATATTTTTTTATTTTGATTTAATTTGTTTGAGATAAATGAAAAAAATATATTTTACTTAGTATATTAAATCGTGCATAAATACTATTGCAAAACATAAAAGGCATAACTAACCAAATGAGCCTTTTTATTCTAACACATTCAAGCAGTCTTACCGAAAATTAGAAAAAAAGAGCACAAACCGTAACTTGTGCCTTTTTATTGTACAAATTAATTTATTTTAATAAAGTAAAGATTGTTAATAGACATAATTTAAACATACTATTTTATTTCGTTTGGTTGGATAAGGTAATAAAATAGTACTTGCAAATAAATGG
>JALPQI010017391.1:0-20054 GCA_025490895.1 Thaumatotibia leucotreta | reverse complement strand
TATACAATAAGTCAAATTTTTGCTATGTAAGGAGATGAATGGGCTCCATGGAGAAATATATTAAGCGTGGAGATGTAAAAGGTCTCCACGGTCAAAGAAATTTTAGATGATAAGAATAATAAATAAAATTAATTATTTTGGAGGTATAAAGGGTTTCCAAACATCAAAAAATAATAGTAAAGAGGCTGTTAAGCTAACGGTCTCATAAGCTAACCCCCTTATTCAGAAACGTCTGCTAACCTAACAAGCCGCTAATAATTATTTGTCCCTTTCGGTCTTAACAATGTGTCCATAAGAGCAAAAGGTACAAACGATACTTAGCGGCTTGTTAAGTTAGCAGACGTTTATGAATAAGGGAGTAAGTCTACAAAATACATGACTAATATGTATTCAAGTCAATGTCATGTAAATCTAAGACAGCTCTTGAGACTGAAGACACGGCCATGGTTCCTCGTTATTCAAGTAATCGTCAACTTTATAATAACCTTTATTGAGAAGACCATTTTTGATGTACATTTTGAATGAATTATATAGGTAACACAGTTCCCAACAAACGACTTTTTGTATAATTATATTCATCAAGTTTGGGGTAAAATGTACACCGTGTCCAATAAATTCGAATACTAAAAGTACTGAAGGTAGTTTAACTAGCTTACATACTGCATCCCACACCGTGGCCGATGGTGAGCTCTGGAACCTAGGACCATTTTTCTGACAGCCCCAAATGACTTTGTTCTATACTCGGTACTCACAATCGCCCATTTTGAACACGATGAGTTTGTTCTATCCCATACGGATTCTCGTTATAAAAATTAACTCGTCACCTGCCGAGCAATTTGTTGGCACTTTACACTTTTTTTTCTTAGACACTGCGGGGATGACATCCATTGTAGTTGTATTTTATTGAGATGATAATACTCTGACTATACTGTATACTTTACTTTGTATTTAATGACCTGTGATTTCTGTATTTTTAGAACTGAGGTAAAATATGTACAAGCAAATAGACAAGCTGGGTCCTTGTCTATTTGCTTATATATAAATAAAAAAAAGGAATAGGATAATTTCTTCAATCAACAATATGAAGTTAAAAGCTCTGGTGACGGCTGTTCTAACTTTTTAGAGCTATTATTGTTTATTATTTGTAATTTTATTAACAATTTGAAGTCTAGGCTCGAGTCACGCATGCGACGCTCGGAAATAAGTATCTATAAAAATATGTAATATATTTTAAGTTACAACAATCAAATAATTATTCTACATGTTTTGTAACGCAATTGAAACAATTTATTTGTGTTCCAGTTCATGCAAGGAATCATAATTAATTTAAAGGAACACGTGTTTTTATAATGACTGATTATCTTAATACCCACATACGAAATACATTACTTTAATTTGATACACTTAATTGTATAATTACTATGTCATAGAACTTTTACATGTGCATTACAAATTAGCTTCGGCTGTTGGTAAATGCGTAGCGCGGGCTATAAATTGACAGTCATCCACTAGAATATTCACCCACTAGCAAGACTGAGGTCTGTTGGTGAGCTTGGTGAATAACGCCGACGCCGAGTTTCTCCGCCGCCGCCGCCGCCGCCGCCGCCGTCATGTCGCCGCTCGCCTGCTCGCTGTTCGCGCTCGCCGCGCTGCTCGCCGCCGCCGATGCAGAATACAATTGCGTTTCAAAACTAATTGGTAAGTAGAATTCCTTAGATGACTTGTTGTAAACTATTAATTTGTTATTTTTTTTTCTATATAAAATAGTAAAATTTATTCCGAACCAAACATAATTGCTCTACTATAAAACAATGTAAACATACTACTACATCACGGGTTTCGTTAGTGGGCAATCAAAGCAAAATAGCTCTTTTTAAATAAATAAATAAATAAATAATAAATAAATATCTTGGGACATCTTACACAAATCGACCCAGTCCCACGGTAAGCTCAAATAAGGCTTGTGATATGGGAACCGGGCGACGATATATATAATAGATAGATACATATAGATACTTAAATACATACACAGCCATGACCAAGGAACAAATATTTGTGATAAACAAATACACAAATAATGCCCTCGCCGGGATTCGAACCCGGAACCTCCAGCTTCGTAGGCAGGGTCACTACCAACTAGGCTACGGAGGCTGACATATAGTGCGACACAGGCATTACGTCATTCTGCCACTATGCATATAAAAAAAACTTTGATGTTTTTGTTGTTTATTTAATTGCATGTTTGAGAAAAGCACTATACATATCTCGGCCAGAAAAATAGGGTTGCCCACCTCGGACCTATCCGGCCTCGCTATATGTCTTCGGCCGGCAACCCCTTTCGTCCTGGCCTCTATAGTAATTTACTATACATTGTTTTATTGTGTTCGGCATATATACGTAATTACACATTTTATAACTAAACATTGTTAATAACTGGACCCGATATGCTTGATCAGCTCGATATATTGATCGTAAGTGGTAGAGGACTTGATACGTCAGATCCGATATTAAATATTATAATATTAAGTAGGAAAATAAATTTATTTTTAATTTACTTGGATTTACTGATCAAGATTCCGTAGTGGTTAATATTAAGTACTTATCGATTTTAACTTTTTTTATATAGGTCGAGAAAGTAATGTAGTCCAACCACTCACTGACGTTAATATTCCATATGGTTCCTCGGAAGTTGAATTTCAGGTAAGATTTAAGTTAACAATGTTAACATTATTAATATAAGTCTACATAATTAAAATAATATGATTTATATTTTGATAATGGAAAAAAAATTTTTGCTGATTAATTCAGGCGCCATGAAAAATGGTTATGAATGCTAATTACAAAAAATGATAAGAAGCCCAAACTACCAAGAGGAATTATTAAAAAATCTTAAACAAATATAATGGAATAAATGACTCAGTAAATTGTAAGTAAATTTAATATTTTAGAGTACTGAATTGCAACTCTGCTAGCCCAATTAAATCAGTAGAAACTTTATGGATTTATAATTACATGGCAACAGTTAAAAACGTAATTCATGTGTTTACATGACACAGGACTATGATGACTGATCCTATTTTTAGGATTAGGATTTATAGATTCGTCATGTCCGTCTGTCACAGCCGATTTACTCGGAAACTATAAATGCTACTACAGTAATGAAATTTGGTGAGGATGTGTTGTATAAATCGCTACAGGATTATGATACTATATTGTAAAAAAAATAATTGGGGCCCTCCATATATGTAACTGAGTGGTAGAATTTTTTTTTAGATGTATATAAGTGTGTGGAGTATTAATAGAAAGATCTTTAAAATAGATATCAAGGTTTTTAAATTCCATTTTTATTTGAGTCAACCGTTTTCGAAATATCAGCTCTCAAAATCTGAAAAATGTCCCCCCTCTTTTTTTTTAACTGCGCGTTATAAAAAAATGTTATGCACATTAATAATAGTACATTACAACAAGTGTGCTAAGTTGATCATTATACTCGAGGTGGTATTGTGCGCGTGAGCTGTAAGCGAGAGAGCAGAGAGTATAATGATCAATGCACACAAGTTTCATACGACGTTTTTCAACACACTTGCGAGGAATAAACGACTTTGAGTAACACTTTTACTAACCTTTGTTGCTAGATACTTTCTACTTACATAGGTACTATCCCAAATTTACGTTTAACCTTTTTATTTTATTCTTGTTCATTACTTGAAGTTCACAATTTTTATATGAAAGCAATAACAGACCACATAACAAAATAATCGCAACAAATATTTGAAATTCACTCCACTCCGAATAACAAATAAAATGGTAAATACTATTATAATACGGCGCATACGTAAGGAATTTTTAACGCGCGCAAATTTCTAAGGCAGCAACCCTATCGACAAACAGCCAATATAAAAAAAACTCCGAATAATTAACGATTATCATAAAATTAAAATATAACTTTAATTTAATATAATTACTTAATAAATTGGCACAATTTCAATATTTGATTTGTTTATTTACGAAATATTATAGTATTTTATAATAATATTCTGAATTCCACTATTTCTGCCACATGACACCTCTTTGGTCAATTTAAAAAATAAACATAACTTGACTAAATTGGAATGCTTCATCTACATGACATAATCCTTGCAAATTTTTGCAAACTTACTTGGTCTTGCAACATGTAGGTTGATTTAACTGTATTTTTAATGATAATTTGATAGTGGTACGGAACCCTTTGCGCGCGAGTCCGACTCGCACTTGGCCGGTTTTTTATGTTTTTCCAGTATTTTCCAAAGATTATTAATTTGTTACCTATCGTTTCAGGACAGCTGCCCTCCATCATACAAGATGGTTGGTGAACTAGTAACAGTTTGCAACGAATCTCCAGGAAACCAAGACCCTGTCATTACCTCCCCCTCTTATGGCCTCTCTCCAGTACCTGTGCTGTGTAATGACCCCTCCACATGTGTTGTTCACAGCCAGGAGTATTGCGACTTGAAATGACCTCGAGCGCAATCTTATTGGATTAAATAAATTGTGTGTCATCTTATTACATCTTTCCTTGGTCCTTCTCTTTATCTTAATATCTTATGTACATTGTCACCATAAAATACGTGCTACCCCATTGCTTGTGAGATTTTTGGTTTCAGAAGAGTGCTTACAGTTTTTTTAACTCCTTTTGGAGGTTTATTTTGTCCAAAAACCTCACAGGCATCGGGAATGCGCTTCGTTTTTGGCCACCTTTATGGGTGGTTATAGATGTGGCCATCATAGGTATAATATTAAAAAAATTGCCGAGAAATAAAAAAATCATAATCACTTTGCAATGCAGCAGCGACTTGAAAATAGTCTTGAAAACATTTTATAATATACTCTTATTATTTCTTCCTGTATCATATTATAGAAAGACCACAAAATTATATTAATAAAATCAAAACACGTCAATTTTGGACTACCTATATCAAAGAAAATATATCAATATCTTGAGACATAATATATATCTTAGGTATACAAATCGATTTATTCCCGTTCCCGAGCTCAAATTAAGGCTTGTGATGCGGGTACGAAGCGACAATATATGTAATAGACATATTGATATGTACTTAAATACATAGACAGCCACGAGTTAGTCTTAGTTCCGATCGATATGGTAAACTATATTTTAGCGCGTTCGATATGGTAAACTATATTTTTATGGAATTCGGGGTCGATCCCACCATCTTTTGCAGAGTTATCTTCATAACAGACACCAGTTTGTTGAAATGTTGAATTGTTTGTGAGATCGGAGTATGAAAGAGTGAACAGAGGAGTTCCACAGGGTTTTGTCCTACGTCCTATTCTTTTTATACTTTATACGAATGATATAGTCAATTATATTTGTTATTATATTGTTTCTGATTGCCGACTAACAGTATTCGCGAATGACACTAGTGCCGTAGTAGCAGCAAATAGTTTACAGCTTTTAGACATTGGTTCTACATCAACAGTTTCCCGTTGACAAAACAAAAATTACCTATGTTATTTACACTCAACACAAAAAAAGGGATGAGTTAGTTGTACTAACTAGTAATACTTTATTAGAAATAGTTTTTTTAAGGCCTTCGTCGCTGAGCGATGATGCCGGCCCGATAGCAAATTACAATTACTTAATGTCTACAATCAACCAATTTAATTATTAAATAATACAATTTTATAGCCCACTTAGATGTTGGGTTAGACAGCAAAATGTTACACAAGCCTACGTCACGTAATTTGAGTTTGGCTTGTGTTTCGAATACCCTACGTTCGGCCCCGATCCGGGCACACTCCACTAAAGCGTGGAAGGTGTCTTCTCTCACACCACAAGTTGTACAATTTGGAGTGTCGACCATTCTCATTAGGTGTCCGAATGCATTCCCTAAAAAATGTGACGCAGTGACGATTTTTTTATGAGATGATGTTTTGTTTTCAATTTCTGATGTATGGATTGAAATCTAGCGTGAAAAAGAAATACAGGTGCACTGATTTTTTTTTATATACTGAGTCGAAATAGCAACTAAAGCGTGACAGAGTGGTATGAAAAAAGACAACGAAAAGAATTTTGACCCAGAATCGAGTCTGCATTATATCATCAAAAACTTTAGGGATGTAGCTATAAGTATAACACATAAATAGAGCCCTTGTAGTCCCAAAAAGGGCAATACAAGCAAAAAAAGGGCATTAAAAGCCATTGTCAGCCTGCGCAGCTTAGTTGGTAGTAACTCTACCCACGAAGCTGGAGGTTCCGGGTTAGAATCCCGGCGAGGGCATTATTTGTGTATTTATTTATCACAAATATTTGTTCCTTGGTCGTGGCTGTCTATGTATTTAAGTACCTGTATGTATCTATCTTTGGCTTCCGTTTCCGGTCCTCGTAGTGTAAACACGGCTATCTGTTCGTTCCGCAAACTAATTACGAAATAAATAGTACAAGCGCCAGTTCTCACAAAACACATACTGTATAGTGACAGTGGAAGTGAAATATAGTGGTGGAAATAACATTTACTAGTGCACAGTTCGAAATCCGCATAAAAATAGACTGAAAAATCAGTGTCATTTATAGGTTAGAAATCAAACCATAGACAAAACGAACAATAGGCAGTTAACAGGCGGAAGTAGTGCTAAAAGTGTTGCCAGTAAGAAACGTTCAGAAATCTACCAACTTGCCCCGTTCCATTTCACGGAAAAATGGAAGAACAGTTTGAAAAGTACTTTGCAAAAATGCAACTAGAGATGCAAAACCAAGCTGACACAATAACAGCGCGTATAACGAAAACAATAGATCAAAAGTTAGATGAGAAACTGAAGCCAGTGATAGAAGAAAATAAAGTATTGAAGAATAAGATAGATCGCCTTGAAAAGAAAATAGAAAATATGGAAAATGAGAAAAAAAGTAACAATATAATAATACACGGACTCGAAGAAGTAGAAAAGTCGACAACTGAACTAATAAGAAATGTTCAAGAAAAATTCCTGACAGAGCTTAATATTTCCATCGAAGCCATCGACATAAACAAAATCCATCGCATCGGACAAGACAAAAAAGGAGAGAAAACAAGACCAATTGTCCTATCGTTCGTGAGTAGGTGGAAAAAGTCAGAGGTACTTAAAAATAAAAGCAGGTCAAAGGAAATTAAGGTTACAGAAGACTATCCCAAGGAAATCTTAGAACAGAGAAGGGCTCTTCTACCTCAACTAATGGAAGAAAGGAGAAAAGGGAACGTCGCTTACATTAAATTCAACAAGCTCATAGTTAAAGACAACAATAATACAAATACGAAGGAGAATAGGAAAAGAGAGTTATCAATATCCCCCAACAACAACTCACAGTCAAAAAAACAACTGACTACCGCCTCACAGGGCAATTCTAAGACGAATGCCTTTGAGTTGATGAGAACCCGGGCTAACTCAAACTCGTTGGATTATGTGAGGCAGCGACCAATAAACGGAACGGAAGAATCATAGCAACTAAATCAAAAAATAACAAATGTATCTGGTCCTAACCCGGCTGTCGGTCCTGGCTGCCGGTCCAAAACCAAATACATTCATTCACATTGTCTCCCAATCCGGCCGGTCCCCGTGGGAGCACTAGACCACTACCCCCTAGAGCATAGAAATGGGACACACATCTGTGAGAAGAAAAAAGTAACTGCCACCCCAATCCGTAATGGACATCAGCAAGAACTAGGTTTACTGCCAAAACAAACATCACAAAAAACTACAAGAAATGATTACATCAACATAGCTACATTAAACACAAGAACCTTACGAACAAATGAATCATTAATGGAATTAGAATATGCTTTGGACGAAATCAACTGGGATATTATAGGTCTGAGTGAAGTGAGAAGAATGGGAGAAGTAATTGAAGAACACAACCAGTACATCTTCTACCATATAGGAACAATACCTGGCATGTCGTCCATTAAATACAAAAGCGACACAACTCAAAAATCATGAAAAATGATTTTATTGCAAAAACGACATTATTAACACTTATATTTTACGTGGCACTAAGACACCTGTCGATTAGACGTTAGAAAGTATCAAAATTATACAGGTGCCCTTTTTGCACTATCACTCTTTCGGGACTAACTTCAGTGCTAAACCGCCATTTTGTCAGTTGCGACTCGACCGTCGACCAAAATGCACGACATTTTTGTGAAAAAGTGCCATAACCACTTGAACGTCCGATGATAGCATAGTATCCAAACAAAAAAGGCAGTAGACTGTTCGTGGATGCTATACTATCCAATGAAGTCGAAGGAGACACAGTTGATTATAGCGGCATTTAGCGAAATATAGAGGCATTATTTCCTAATTCCCTTGTTGCAACAACGTAGCCTAATAAACTAGTTTGCGCTAAAAAATATATATGGCAGTGTACGCTCGTTACTCAGTCGATAAAAAAATATAATTTGTCAGTGTTGGGTCAAACTGCCTGAGTGTTTGCTAAGGACTCCTAGTTATGTCGTAAGTATTTCTCGTTAATTTACATATTTTTGGGGTTATTATACATAAAAATGACCAGGAACGTGTGCTCTATACGATAATGTGTATCATCTTAAGTTTTTGACAGTGTGATACCTGTCAAGTGAGTTTAAAATATGAAGGTTATCTTTCTTATTTTTTTACCGATGTGTTAAGTTTAACCTTGATTATAGTCAAAATTATTAGGTATTTTACAATGACTATCATTGTATTTTAATAATTGTATTTTCATTTATACTCCTGATTTTTTTTATTATTATACCTTAAGTAGTTTAGAAAATATAAACGTTTTTGTAAAATCTTGTGACTGCGCAGCGCGGGGCGTACGTCGCTAAAAAAACCCGGACAGTTGACCGGAATATGGTCGCGCGGGGTGG
Source organism: Thaumatotibia leucotreta (assembly GCA_025490895.1). NCBI lineage: Eukaryota > Metazoa > Arthropoda > Insecta > Lepidoptera > Tortricidae > Thaumatotibia > Thaumatotibia leucotreta. The sequence goes on along the minus strand of JALPQI010017391.1, from coordinate 11,175 downwards.
ACGTTCAAGTGGATAAAACGAATAAAGAAGTGATTAAGTTAAGAAATATATAAGCAAATGTGCCATATTTGTAGATGTGACTGTTTTGAATAAAATAAATACGTAAATATTATGTTTCTTTATACAAAAAGGAGTCGCAAAACGGAATGTGGCCGTTTTCATTTTAAAATATGCTCTTAAATTGGATTTTTCATAAATCGAAACTGCCGTATTTGGATTTGCAACCTTTTTGAATTAAAAGTATATTCGAGAGCATTAATCACAGGAGCCATATTTGTACATGCTGCTGTTTTGAATAAAATAAATATGTATGGTTTAGATTTCTTTATAAACAAAGGAGCCGCAATACGGAATGTGGGAGTTACGATTCTAAAATGTACACTTCAACAGTACGTTTCAAAAAACATTGTTACATTTACAAGTAACCGTTATTAATTCAGCATAATATTAAAATCCATAAATGTGCCAGATTGAATAATTGTGTTTCTTTTGCATGAAATCTTAAAAAATACAATACATTTGTAATATTGTTCGTTTTACTTAAAAGTATATTAGAGATTGTTTGGAAAAGATGACTGTGAATTTTGTGTACATATAATCGCGACTACGAAAAAACAATAATGTATGTAAACAATGTTGTATGTTTTAACGAATCTAAAAACTTATTAGTATTTATATTTTCACTTTTGGCAATGCCAACATAGGGATGATGACTGTATTTAAAATAAATTATTACACATTATACACGGTGTCATACACGAATAAATTATTACTAAAATATAGACTGCAATCATTATTGTACAGAACTTTTATTTAATATAAGTTTAGTATACAAATCTGACGTCACTTTTGTGTATTTTATGTAAATAAATAAATAAATATCTTGGGACATCTTACACAAATCAACCTAGTCCCACGGTAAGCTCAATTAAGGCTTGTGAATGATGTGGGTACCAGGCGACGATATAATTATAATAGATAGATACGTATAGATACTTAGATACATACACAGCCACGACCAAGGAACAAACATGTAAATCTTAAAAAAATCGAAAAAAGATGTTGATTTGACTTGACACTCTTGACAGTCATCATGCCTATTGCTTCACTACATAGTACCCAAGTACTAGCGCTAAACTGTCATGTCGTCTAGAAAAATAAATAGTTTTTTAACAATAAGTAGATTATTAGGAAATACTTATTATCTCTGCAATTAAATATTGAAAGATATACTTTTGAATCGGCAAAAGTTAAGTTCTTGCATCAATTTTAATGAAAAAAAAAGTAAACCGTCAAAACATATCAACTTGGATCATGTAGTAAGGGATCACAGTACAGCACAAAAAACAAATCACTAGAAATTTACTTAACCGATTTTAATTATTTCAGGCTTTTAGGTGGGCTGTTTTCGGTTTGCAGTAAAAATAAGTGGTATCAAAGTAATTCCATTCTCAACAATATATTTGATCGCGTTGTATTTATTAACTAAAGGTACCGCTTGTTTTTTATATAGCAAGTTGATTCTTGAAGAAAACCGATAATTATATATGAATTTTAAATTAGTACGTCCGTTAAATTCATCAAAATATGTAACCAAAGTTCAAAATTAATCAAAGTAACCCCGGTTTGCGGTACTTATAAACATGTTCTAACAATATGTAAGTAAAGAAGTAGTAAGAAAAAGTTTTGTTTGGTTCAGTTTTGTTAAAAAACAGTATTTCTATGTTTCAAACATGATTTTATGTATGCATTAAATGAAATAAATGCTTATTTTTTTGTATTTGTGGCCTTTGATTGATAAAAAAATATCAAGAGTTCATGTTATTTTTTTATGCAAAACGGACGTATACGCTCATAAAAGTTTGCACAGCACATATTACTTTTTAATAACTAAACACATCAAAAGAGGGTTAAAATGCCTACAAATTGATATATAACACATATAATATTAATGCTGTAAAAAATTTTTGTGAACAAAAAACGAATACAAAATCTTTAAACAGCTCCCCTGTAAAAAGTAATTTTTTGACTTGTGTCGCTTTTGTATTTAATGGACGATGTATGAAGTCGGTTTCATCGTTAAGAAAACCTATAAAGAATATATTGAAGAATTCGTAGGTATATCTGACAGAATCGCAAAATTGAATTTAAATTTACCCGGATTGGAACCAATTTCCTTAATACAAGTATATGCCCCTACAGAAGTAGCCACAGAAGAAACAAAAGATTTATTCTATAATCAACTAGAAAGAACGCTAGAACACACACACAAAACTGTGATTGTATTGGGAGACTTTAACAGTCAAGTAGGAGAAAGGAAGAAAAATGAGGAGAAAGTTCTAGGACCCTTCAGTACAGGCAAAAGAAACAACAATGGACAAAGACTATTAGACTTAGCCATAGCGAATAACCTTAAAATTATGAACAGCTTTTTCAAAAAACCTAAAAGAAAAAAATGGACATGGATATCCCCGAATGGGGAGGTCAGGAATGAGATAGACTATATACTATGCAACAACCCACAATATGTTGCTGATGTAGACACAATCAATCAACTGAACTTTAATACAAACCACCGTATGGTACGAAGTAAAATCTATGGGAATAAAATAAAGAACAACAGAAAACATATCAAGGCAAACACTAGACCGAACCTAATACCTATACCACTACCTGATGAATTGCTTCACCCACTAAAACAAAACCTTTCCTTAAAATTGAAATCAATAACAGATACACAAAAAAAATATGATATATTACAAGAAGAGCTCACAAAACTATCCCAAAAAATCACTGGTTTAAAAAGTAATACAGACAAGATAGGAATGGAAGCACGGAAGCTTATAGAAACTAGAAAACTACTCTTAGAAAACAGGAAAGAAAACAGAAATGAAATAGCAAAAATAAGCAAACAAATATCAAAGACAATTAGAAAACATAAAAATGAAATAAGAAGGAGAACAATTCAACACCACATAGAGAAAACAGGAGGAATCAAAAAAGCTCTCAAGGAATTGAAAGACACAACCTCTTGGATACCTAGTGTAAAGAATAAACAAAAAGACAAAGCGACCAGAAGAACAGACATTTCAAAAATAGCTACACAATTCTATAGAGACCTATACACGGATGTTGAACAAGGAAACGAAAATCAGAACTTCCCGGAAGACGATGAAAATATCCCAACCATATTAACACGAGAAGTTGAAAAGGCTATACTGTCACAAAAGAACTGCAAAGCACCCGGCTGTGACAATATCTCTAACGAAATTCTTAAAGGAAGCCTGGACTCTATAATACACGCTACTACAAACTTATTTAATGAGATCTTAGAAAAAGAATTAATTCTTGAACAGTGGACAACATCAACAATAGTACTACTCCATAAAAAAGGCGCAAAAGATGAAATTAACAACTACAGACCTATAAGCTTGGCACCCAATCTGTATAAGGTATTCTCAAAAATAATCCTTAATAGAATAACCCGAATGCTAGAGGAAAATCAACCAAAAGAGCAGGCAGGGTTTAGGAGTGATTTTTCTACCATGGACCATATCCATACCATAAGGCAAATCATAGAAAAAAGCAATGAATATGGTATGACATATTATTTGGCATACATTGATTACAATAAGGCATTTGATTCCATCAAACACAAATACATATGGGAAGCTCTTGAAAACCAAGGTGTGCCAATGAAATATGTCAAAATTATTAGAGAAATCTACAGAAACTCTACAGCAAAGGTGCGGACAGAAACAGTGGGAGAATCATTCAAAATAGAAAGAGGAGTCAGACAGGGAGATCCTCTCTCACCAAAGTTATTCTCGGCCGTGCTAGAACATATATTCCGAAAATTAGACTGGGATGAATATGGATTAAATATAAATGGAGAAAAACTACACCATCTAAGATTTGCAGATGATTTAATTCTACTCAGCGAAACACCTGACAACCTCCAGAACATGATGCAGGATCTAGTGGAAAAGAGTGATACAGTGGGCCTCTCCATTAACACAGAAAAAACGAAAGTGATGACTAATGGGCAACAGGTACAAATCAAAGTAAATAACAAATTAATGGAATATGTAGAGCAATACACTTACCTGGGTCAAATAATCTCGCCGGAGGACCAAATACAAAAAGAAGTTGAAACCAGAATAACAAATGCTTGGAAAAGATACTGGTCACTCAAAGAAGTAATGAAAAATCCACACTTCTCAATGGAAGACAAAAAGCGAGTTTTCAACACCTGTATACTACCCTGTATGACATATGGCTGCCAAACATGGGCCCTAACAGAGAAACAAAGAAAATCACTAAAGGTATGCCAAAATAGGATGGAACGGAGTATGTTGAGCATAAAACTTAAGGATAGAATAAAATTGTCAAGTATTAGAGAAAAAACTGGTGTTGCTGATGTAACATATACAATAAGGAAATTAAAGTGGAAATGGATTGGTCATACAATGCGAAGCAAGAAAAGCAAGTGGTCCAAAGATGTTACTGAATGGTATCCTCGAGATGGGAAACGAAAGAGAGGAAGACAGAGGAAAAGATGGGAAGACGAAATCAGACAGACGGCAGGAAAAACATGGAGAAGGAAGACAATGGACAGAGAGGAATGGAAATCTCTAGGGGAGGCCTTTGCCAAAGGGCAAATTGATACACAATAATAGATTTATTTGTTAAAAAAACTTTATACTAACTAAGATCAATAATAAAGGCTTATTTTATTTATTTTATTTATTTATGTATCTATCTTATTATATATATTGTCGCTCCCACATCACAAGCCTTAAAATTGAGCTTACCGTGGGACTAAGTCGATTTGTGTAAGATGTCCCAAAATATTTTATTTACTTAAAAGCAACAATCAACCGCAAGTGCTGACGTGGCTGAATGTGTATATTTCATCAAATTTGGGGTAAAATATACAAGCAAACTGACAATGACCCCAATAAATAAATAAAAAGTACATGGAACAGGACCATTACTTCAATTAACAATATGAAGTTAACACGTTCACTTCGGCTTGAGGTAAATCCGCCCCAAGCTCGACTAAACGCAGGTGCGGGGCTAAAAGTTCATGTTTTCTCTGTGGTGCGGGAGCTGCCGTCGTTTACTTATAAGGCGTACGATAAAGACAAATATACATTTCTTCATGTTTTTCAAAGCCGGACTCGTTGGTACAAAAAAAATGTATAAGGTCGAAATAAGCCTCTAACGCACTGGGTAGATATTTTATCCACACAGTGCGGGCTGAGGTTTATTTATGTCTCAAGAAACTGACCTCACGGCCGCACCGAGCGGGATGCTGGCGACGCAGGAGTCGACCGCTGAACGTTAGTGCGGCTATAGTTGTCGATAAAGACTATACAGTACCAGTCAAAAGTTTAAGTTTCGATACAAAATAGGCTTTCAAGCGATCATTTTTTTTAGTGTTTGACAGCTACATATTTTTTCTACTTATATAATTATTGCTGATTCAAGAGCTAATAATATTAATTTCTCTTAAAATCTGAACAATTTTATACATCGGATCAGATAATAATTCGTAGGCAAGTGAAATTGTAATTTTTTGATGATTATTATATTAGTATGTATGAACATTGCGTGAGCATGACTGCCAAAAGCTGCCACAGCTGCATCGGGTGTCCGAGCTGTTCGAAAGTAGCGGTTAAATAAAAAGGAATAACTAATTATTCAGTAACATACAGGGTGGCAGATTTCTGTTTTCAAAGTCAATTATAAAATAAAAATAAAAACTTTGGTTTTGACATTTGGCGGGAATACACTACTGAATAATGCGGATTTTGTTTTTAACATGTCTTAATGGTCAGAACACCACCGTTCTTATGCAATTGAAGCGTTTTTTAAATCTAATGATTCGTTAGTTATTGCACGCCGACAATTTTGTTTACATTTCAATAAGTAATGTAAGTAACGGGCAGAGTGTAAATTTGATTCGATCTTGATAAGATAAGATAAGATAAGATAAGATAAGATATGATTTATTTATTGTAAACTGTGTACATAAGGATCATAATACATAAAATCAGTATCAACAGTTGCTCATTTCGAGCGTACAATAATTGGCCTTAGACTAAGCTTATAATAAGCATTACATTACATAATATGTTCACTATTTATTAAAATTTGACATAGATATATAAAATTCATTTAAGTTATAATAAACATTGTCCATCAGAAAGTTCTTTAATGTGCATTTAAATTCGTTGTCTTCCAACATCTTTATATAATTAGGAAGGGCATTAAAAATACGTATTGCCATCATAAAGGCGCTCTTTTTAAACAGTGCGTTACGTGCTCTGGGGCATAATATGTTAAATTTATATTGTTCACGCACATTCTCCTTTAGTGAAGATTTCTTGGTGAAGTAATGAATATTTTTCTTCACGAAAAGGCAAAGTTCGAGAACATATATACCTGTTAAAGTGAGAAATCGTTTATCCTTGAAAACTTGTCTGAGAGATTGATCAGTATTCATTCGATAAATTGTTCGCAAGCATCTTTTTTGGAGAACAAAAGTACTTTGAATATCTACTGAATTCCCCCAAAAAATAATCCCGTAGGTTAGTAATGGATACACATTGCCATAGTAAGAGTTTCTTACTACACTTTCAGAACAAGATCCCGCCAGAATAGACAAGGCATAGCATTGTCTGGAGAGCTTAGAATTTACTGCGGTTATATGATCTTTCCAGCTTAAAAATGTGTCTATGGTAACACCAAGAAATTTAATATGACTTACTTCTTGTATTGCAGTGGATTCCTTCATAACGTTTAATTGCACGGGAGCAGATTTACGATTTCTAAACTGGATGAATTTCGTCTACTAAGATTAACCTTAAGATTTATGGTTTCAAGCCAGTGAACTACTTTATTTAGGGTCATATTTATATTGTGCTCTAAAGACAGCTCATTCGATTTATTACCAGTGAAAAGTATTGTAGCATCGTCAGCAAACAAGACGCACAGTTCCTTCACTATTAGAGGAAGCTCATTTATATAAATTAAAAATAAAAGGGGTCCCAAAATACTCCCCTGCGGTACTCCTATATTGTAATTTCAAATTTCATGGGTACAAAAGTTTCGAAAAACTTCTTCAGCACAAAACATCCCGAGATCAGGCCCAAACCGACACACAAGGACGCCAGAAAACATCTTGTTCAACGGAGTTTGCAAGAAAATCCACGACTTTTTTGAAAATTCAAAGGGTCAGGCAGGTAATGTGAATAGTGACAACTATAGACAGGTGATAGTGGATTACTTTTAGCCTAATTTGCAAGAACGTCCATCTTATTCGTCACACACGTGGTTTCAGCAGGATGGTGCTACATCCCACACGGCCACAGTGTCAATGAATGTTCTTCGCGAGTATTTCCCTAGAAAAATAATAAGCCGCTTTGGAGACATCCCGTGGCCGCCAAGGTCGCCTGATTTGACCCCTATGGATTTTTTCGTACTGATATCCCCATCTCAAAAGCAGAATTTATAATAATAACCCACGGTCTACGGGTGAACTAAAAAAAAATATCATTAGTGAAATCAGCAACATTTCGCAGGATATGCTAGGGCGAGTGATGCAAAACACGAGGCTCCCTTTCGAGGAGTGTGCACGTGTAGAAGGACGACATTTAGACAATATTATTTTTAAATAACTAAATCCGCATTTGTTATCTATGTTTTGAGATATTAGCTAATAAAGTTTCTAGCTTGAGCTTCTATAAAATTAGAAATCTGCCGTCGGACTCCTTGTATTAGCTGAAAACTAGTGTCAACTTAAGGGCTGGAAAAATGATAGACCAAAAAGTCGAATTTCTATCATAATCGTGGTGCGAACTTTAATTTTTGACCGGTACTGTAAGATAAGATAAAAACACTGTGAATCATCCCTTATTTACTACATATCATCTCTATATATTAGGTAAACATGCAGAAATGATAGTTGTCATGATAGTTTAGTAGTTATTTGTCAATTATCTTTTGTCCTTATAATGTCATCCACTGGGCCGCTAACTTTATTTACTCGAGTTAGAAATAATAAATATGGCATCAATGCATTAGATTTACTTAATTTTTAATAGAAAAAATCGACTTTTTAACCTCGGACTCGGACTTAGGTCTAGGTCCTGGTCCGAGTCTGGTACCGGGTTCGGTACTCAGTTCCAGTCCCAGTTGAAGGAAATCGAAATCACCAAACGACGTGTACTATGCATTGTTGAAGTGTTCCGTTCAAATCATCATCAGCAGTTCCAGTTCATCAAATGCGACAGTTTTGCATGAAAATGCTTGATTTTTTGATGAAATTACAAAAATGTCTATAGATAAGCATAATACGTATGATTTTAAGATTTGAAGAGACCCCCGACCCGATATCTCATTGACCATCATCATACAAGAATCATAAAAAAGAAAAATTACATACAAACGAATTGATAATCTACTTTTTAGATTTAGAAGACTGTAAAAAATGGCGTCTGAGACATTGTATCGAAGATGGTCGACGCGACGATGATTTTTATCGATAATTCAGCGATAACTGCCATTCCCTTCACTAGACTTAGAAAAAAATTAGTGCGTTTTGAGGCCTAACAGACCTCAAAAATTGTTTAGGTATTTTTTATTTAGCTAGAGGTCAGACCCAAGGGCGACGCTAAGTGTATTTTAAACATTTACTGACAAATGAAGACCACAAAAAAGAAAACACCTAATCCTTGTCTAGGCAAAATTATAAAAGGTTAAAGTAACTGCTGGAATTTGAGGTCTATAAGACCTCACCCGCACTGTAAATGAGCTTAGGTTTGGGCTGATTCGATCTCAACCGCACCAGATTAAAGTTAACTACGATTTGTCCCGCAGTGAACGTGTTAAGTAATATTTAGCTCTGGTGACGGTTGTTCTAACTTTTTAGAGCTGTTGTTATTTACTATGTGTTATTTTATTCCCATTTTGAATTCTAGGGTAGAGTCACGCATGCCACGCTCGGAAATAAGTACCTATAAAAATATGTATTATATTTTAAGTTACAACAATCAAAGAATTATTCCACATGTTTTTTAACGCAATTGAGACAATTTTATTGTGTTCACGCAACGAATTTCATAATTAATTTAAAGGAACACGTGTTTTTATAATGACTGATTATCTGAATACCCACACACGAAATACAGTACTTTAATTTGATACACTAAATATTTTTTTCGGTTACCGCGAAATCGGTTACACATGAAATAAAACTATGAAAACGGATAAACTCGCGTATATTAACTAATTTTAACTTCATTCCCACGTTTCGAACACTTTACAGGGTTCGTGGTCTGCGGATGTGGTTAGTTAATAAATATACGCGAGTTTATCCGTTTTCATAGTTTTATTTGATACACTTAATTGTATAATTACTATGTCATAGAACTTTTATATGTGCATTACAAATTAGCTTCGGCTGTTGGTAAATGCGTAGCGCGGGCTATAAATTGACAGTCATCCACTAGAATATTCATCCACTAGCAACACTCAGGTCTGTTTTTTTTTTTTTTTTTTTTTTTTAATAACACGTCGGTGGCAAACAAGCATACGGCCCGCCTGATGGAAAGCAGTCACCGTAGCCTATGGGCGCCTGCAACCTCAGGGTGTCACATGCGCGTTGCCGACCCAATAAAAATAACGTTGGCACAACAAAGTGGCTCCACTCCACCTAATCGTAAGTGAAAAGTAGAGCCCAAATCGCGGCGGCAACGAACAGGAGACAATCAGTAACCTGTTAGTTGCCACCGCCTTGCTGGCCCGCTAGATGCTGGTAAATACACCGGCTGACCCCGAAACACGGCAAACACGAAGGTAAGTCATTTCACGGGCGTTTACACCGAATGTCCAAGACAAATTGGTAAGTAGAATTCCTTAGATGACTTGTTGTAAACTATTAATTTGTTATTTTTTTTTCTATATAAAATAGTAAAATTTATTCCAAACCAAACATAATTGCTCAACTATAAAACAATGAAAAACATACTACTACAACACGGGTTTCGTTAGTGGGCAATCAAAGCAAAATAGCTCTTTTTAAATTCCATTCCACATAGTGCGACACAGGCATTACGTCATTCTGCCACTATGCATATAAAAAAAACTTTGATGTTTTTGTTGTTTATTTCATTGCATGTTTGAGAAAAGCACTATACATATCTCGGCCAGAAAAATAGGGTTGCTTACCTATCCGGCCTCGCTATATGTCTTCGGCCGGCAACCCCTTTCGTCCCGGCCTCTATAGTAATTTACTATACATTGTTTTATTGTTTTCGGCGTATATACGCAATTACACAATTTATAACTAAACATTGTTAATAACCGGACCCAATATGCTTGATCAGCTCGATATGTTGATCGTAAGTGGTAGAGGACTTGATATGTCAGATCCGATATTAAATATTATAATATTAAGTAGGAAAATAAATTTCTTTCAATTTACTTGGATTTACTGTTATAAATTTCGAGATCAAGATTCCGTAGTGGTTAGTATTAAGTACTTATCGATTTTAACTCTTTTTATATAGGTCGAGCAAGTAATGTAGTCCAACCACTCACTGACGTTAATATTCCATATGGTTCCTCGGAAGTTGAATTTCAGGTAAGATTTAAGTTAACAATGTTAACATTATTAATTAAAGTAATATGATTTATATTTTGGTAATGTTAAAAAAATATTTGCTTATTAATTCAGGCGCCATGAGAAATGGTTATGAATACTAATTACAGAAATGATAAGAAGCCCAAACTACCAAGAGGAATTATTAAAAAATCTTAAACAAATATAATGGAATCAGTGATTCAGTAAATTGTAAGTAAATATAATATTTTAGAGTACTGAATTGCAACTCTGCTAGCCCAATTAAATCAGTAGAAACCTCATGGATTTATAAATACATGGCAACCGTTAAAAACGTAATTCATGTGTTTACATGACACAGGACTATGATGACTGATCCTATTTTTAGGATTAGGATTTATAGATTCGTCATGTCCGTCTGTCACAGCCGATTTACTCGGAAACTATAAATGCTACAGTAATGAAATTTGGTGAGGATGTGTTATATAAATCGCTACAGGATTATGATACTATATTGTAAAAAAAAATAATTGGGGCCCTCCATA
>JALPQI010017390.1:0-31077 GCA_025490895.1 Thaumatotibia leucotreta | reverse complement strand
CCACGACGATTGGCCCTGGTAACACACAATATCCGCACTATGAGGACTGACGAAAAGATTTACGAGCTGGAAGAGGAACTGAGCAAGTTACACTGGGACATAGTCGGGCTATGCGAAGTCCGTAGAGAAGGGGAGGACACCGTAACCCTGAAGTCCGGTAACTTGCTCTACCACCGGGAAGGCGACCAACAGTCCCAAGGTGGTGTCGGGTTTCTCGTCCACAGGTCCCTCGTAAACAACATAATAACCATCGAAAGTGTGTCGAGCAGGTTGGTATACCTGGTACTCAGAATATCCAAAAGATATTCGCTGAAGGTCATTCAGGTATATGCACCGACCTCGTCACACTCCGATGATGAAGTAGAGGTTATGTATGAGGACATAAGTAAGGCCATGCATACTTCTAAAACCTACTTCACTGTTGTTATGGGGGACTTCAATGCAAAGTTGGGCAAGAAAAGCAATGATGAGTTGAGAGTGGGGCAATTTGGCTATGGACAACGGAACCATAGGGGACAGAGGCTGGCCGACTTTTTGGAGAAAGAGGGACTCTTTATGATGAACTCTTTCTTCCAGAAGCCGCCTCAAAGGAAATGGACGTGGTTGAGTCCCGATGGTTCCACGAGAAATGAGATAGACTTCATAATGACCGACAGGAAACGTATATTCAGTGATGTGTCTGTGATCAACAGGGTGAAAACGGGTAGCGATCATCGAATTGTCAGGGGCTCACTGAATGTCAATGTTAAACTTGAAAGGTCCAGCCTGATGAAGTCTACGCTCCGTCCCACTCGAGCCCATATCCAAAACCCCGAAAGCTTTCAACTTGAGCTCTCTAACCGCTTTGCTTGCCTTGAGGACTTGGCATCAGTGGACGAGATCAACGACGGGCTAGTACAAACTGTCCACATGGTAGGGTCTACATTTTTTAGACCCCGCAGTAAAGATAGACCTCAAAAACTGACCATTCAAACTTTAAACCTCATGGCTGAACGACGCTCGCTACTGCTGCAATCTACGGATGACGTGGAGTCATATAGGCAGCTCAATAGACGTATATCCAAGTCCTTGCGACATGACGTGCGTCTCTTTAATAGTAACCGTGTTAAAGAGACAATCGAGCGAAAACAAGGCTCCAAAGTGTTCGCAAAGGACAAGTTTATTGGGCAAAGCCAGCTGACAAAGCTGAAACGGGGTGATGGCAGCATAGCGTCAACAAAAGCAGAGGTTTTAGGTGCGATCGAGAGGTTCTATGGACAGTTATATACTTCGGTCGCAAAGCCCGTTGACAGTTTGGTAGGAGATCCAAGAGCCAAGCTGTCCCGACACTACACCGAGGATATCCCGGACATCAGTCTGTACGAGATTAGGATGGCCCTGAAGCAGCTTAAAAACAACAAGGCCGGGCGATGACGGAATCACTTCAGAGCTTCTGAGAGCGGGTGGAACACCGGTTCTTAAAGTCCTCCAGAGGCTCTTTAATTCCGAGGGCAAAACGCCTGAAGCATGGAACCGAGGCGAGGTGGTGCTGTTCTTCAAAAAAAGGTGATAACAGCCTTTTAAAACTATAGACCCATCACGCTTCTGACTCATGTTTATAAACTGTTTTCAAGGGTCATCACCAACCGTCTCGAATACAGACTTGATGAATTCCAGCCTCCCGAACAAGCTGGATTCCGAAAAGGCTATATATAGTACCATTGACATTGACTGTTGAAAACTCGGTACTCGAAGTTGTTGACTCGTACATCTACCTAGGACAAGTAGTCCAATTAGGTAGGTCCAACTTCGAGAAGGAGGTCAACCGCCGAATCCAACTTGGTTGGGCAGCGTTCGGGAAACTACGCGATGTCTTTTCGTCCGACATACCTCAGTGCCTTAAGACGAAAGTCTACAATCAATGTGTGTTACCAGTGATGACTTACCGCGCCGAAACGTGGTCCTTCACCATCGGCCTCATCTCTAAACTCAGAGTCGCTCAAAGAGCTATAGAGAGGGCAATGCTCGGAGTTTCTCTGCGTGATCGAATCAGAAACGAGGAGATCCGTAGGCGAACTAAAGTAATTGACATAGCCCTCCGGATTAGTGAGCTGAAGTGGCAATGGGCAGGCCACATTGCACGCAGAGCAGATGGTCGATGGGGTCGAAAAGTGCTAGAGTGGAGACCACGGCTAGGCAAACGCAGCGTAGGACGTCCACCCACAAGATGGACAGACGGCCTTATGAACGTCGCCGGGACACGCTGGATGCAGGTCGCATCTAACCGGTACATGTGGAGGTCCAGAGGGGAGGCCTATGTTCAGCAGTAGACGTCTTATGGCTGAGATGATGATGATGAAAGATTCAACTCGATATTTCGTTTAATTTTATTTGACTGTTTACAAACGAAAGTATACATTTTTAAACAGCTCTTACTTGCCGCAGTAAAAAAGAAGCTAGGAATATGTAGCACTGACACCAAAAAATAACTTTCAAATAATTGAATCCATTATTGGTTTAAGCCGCGGGAGCGACAACAGAATTTTCTGATTGGAATTTCAAATACGATAAACGTTTGAAATGTTTTCACTCCTAAAATAAAATGTGATGGTGGATTTTGTTAGAATGTTGACGTGAATGTGAATAACATTAGGACAGTACAAAAATAATATCGGATAAATATTCAAGTACCTAAGTAGTTATTAATTAATTAGCTACTTAGTCTGCGTAAACAGGCTGGCCAAAAAAATGAGTGCATTACCACTGCCCCTCACTGAGAAGCAGAATAAGCCCATTAATTCAAGTTGTGGAAAAAGTAGTAGCCCTAAGTAGTTTAGTAGCATCTACTAGTATTTAGGCACGGAGATGTTCACATCCCCGTGGTTTATATTATTTCGGACTTCTAAACTTGTCTCCGTTTGGGTCACTATGAAACGACTATATAGATACACACTCGGATTATCTATATATAATTAATAGAATATCAACTCACAACCTAAACCGCTGGTCTTAGAGACTGCAAATTTGGCACGTAGATTATTTTTAAGGCGTAGGTAAGCACTAAGGAAGATTTTTTTTAAATTCACCTCCTAAGGGGTTGAAACGGGGGCCCAAAGTTTGTATGGCGAAAAAAGATTAGTTGGACTGCTTTATCTGAAACTTTGCAGGAGTATTATTTAAAGTAAATGAGTAAAGACGTGAAAAGGTACACAATTTAAGCCGTGAAAGGGGTATAAAGAGTCATTACGTAAAAAAATGGGTATCGTTTATATTGTTACGTTCATGGGGTGGGTTTTCTATAGAAAATGTATAAATAAGCCACTAATTAAAACTTATATTATATTTTAATTACTAATCAAAAGAACAAACACTAAACTAGAACACTAATCACGCACTTAACACTTCCTTGACCCCATTTTCTGACCGTTTTTCGTTCGTTTCAGTGAATCCGAAATATTGCAATTTAAAATAATGGTAATTTTTTATGGGGTTATTTATAGTCAAAGTTCTATGTCAGCAAGCTGTCGATCGCCCATGGTTTGGAGGGAGGGGATTTCACACTGCAGCAACGAAATTCATCCATATTTATGCAAATTTCATAGAAAATTTTAACTAAGGAGTGCAATGTTACAGCAAAGCCTTCGAAGTAATTTCTCAGCATGCTTTACTATACTAAACCCTGTTCTTTGTACTTAACGATAAAATCAAGAAATAAGAAAGTCAAACAAGAAATAAGTATTTTTCATCGATTTCGAATCTTGCGTTATTTTTGGGACACCCTTTATTTCGGTCCATTTAAGTTGCCGTCAATAAAATACGGTCCAATCACACAATTGTTCAGAATGCCTGCCAAAACGTTCACAGAAAAGCGAGTTTGGTAAGAGTCTCGCCGAGTTACGTGAGGATTTGCATCACGATCAGCCCACCAGTGTTCATTGTGGACGTTAAAGATGCCGACTCGTGTAAAAGTTGCCTCGTCTGTCCGTAGGATATTTAAGTGTAAGTTTTGCTGCAGCCAACGACCAAAAATAACTCATCTAGGGTAATCAGCCAATACAATATCCTGTACCCTTTGAAAGGGTTTAGCAGCCTTACCGAACAAGTGGTGCCTTTCCCCACGGATGAGGTCAATATTTTAGGTGGTGCACTATACTTCGTTTTTTTTAGCATTAGAAAAGACCTTTGCAGAACGAGATATAAGGTTTTTTACAGGCACATTCTGCGGATCGAACAGTGAATACGAGTTATTAAATATCACGTATTCATTATCATGCTATATTAATACATACATTACTCAGTGTTGTGAACAGATAAGAAACATAATATTAGTTAATTTATATTTTAAGATGAAAAGATAAGAATTTTAATAAATTGCGTTTGCAATTTTTCATGGAAAGGTTGTACATTAAAAAACCTAAAGAGGCAGAGTTCTCACACAATTTTAAAACGTCACTGTCACCATCTGTTATTTGATTTGTCGGTTGAGTCGGTTGTGTTTTCTATTGCTGTTAGCTAACTTAAAGATTGATGTTATCGTTTTTGTTCAATTTCGTTATTAATTATTATTCTATTTAGATATTTTGTTTGTTGGTGCACATTTAAAATTGATGAAGTCGCAGCTGCTGGTTCCGGCTAAAGTTTATTCATCTCTAAAGAAGAAACGGCAAAAGCAAAATCCTCTGACTGCCAGTGAAAAGCGGATGGTGGTATTTGTGGTGAATATTTACAAATTAGTGTCAGTAATGTGTCATAGAAAGGAATATCCCACTAAATCGGACCGTGTGAAAAATACTGCTGAGACTGCTGGCATATCGTTGGCTATGGTATACAACATTATAAAAGAAAATATTTTTTTAAATGACATTAGATAATATAATAGATAACACGAAAATTTTATTATAAACGTTGGTGGTTCCAAGTCCTCGGACTCTTCCACTGACAGTGAATAAAACTATGTAGAGTATGTCATCAGAGTTTTATTTTCTAATTTGTTACCAAATTCAAACTACGTTAGACCGTCCCAGATTAAAGCCGCCCATAATGGCGACAAATACTAAACGACGTTGCCGATGGGTAAGCATATGGCAGTCTTCATGACACCGTGTCCGCTTTTATACCGATAGTTTTAATCCTTAAATGCATGACTTTTAAAAGTACTGGGAGTGCATAATGTAAGCTAGATTAAATATGCAAATATTGTTAAATTATAGACTGTAAACTTCATTAAATTCAGTAAATGTAAAATCGGTACGATATGAGTTACAAATTTATAAAAAAATACTTAGTTAAAAACCGCCAAACACTAAACGAAAAACTTCAATATTTAGCTTTTTTCTAATTGTCCCATCTTGCTTATAAAACACATATAATTTTTTTTTAATACAGTTTTGCCAACAAATTAATAATAAATGTGAAAACTATGCGTTCAGCTATCGGTAAATAACAAATGATATGTATGTACATAAGTTCCGAGAAATTCAGTGTTATCGGCCGAAATCGAAGAAGGAAGGTTTACGACCACTGCTTCTTTGTTCACCCGTTTGACAGATAATTCTAATCTTAAATAAAACGAAGTATAGCAGGACCTAAGAATACTCCATGCTTAATATCTGCTCTAGATCTTCTTTTGTTTCAGAGTTATTCAAGATAATGTAAAATATACAGGGTGCCGTTGAAAGTGGCATATTTCGTAAACTGTTCAAGTTAGATCAACCAAACAAAATTGTGTTTGATAACAATAAAATAAACTACAAAATGCATATTTTTAACCTGCATCTTGTCCTTATTTTTCATAATAAAAAAAGGTTTCTTGTTTTTTTTTTCCATATTTTTTTTTATTTCACGCGGAGGTACACCTACAAAAAAAATATGCATACATAGCCACTAATGTCTACTGTACCTATACATGAGTAAAAATATTTCTGTAAATCATCGTGCGTCATGCCAAAAAAAAAATTTTCAGAAGTAGTCGTTACTGGCCTACAAATAAAGTACCAGTGCAGTGTGAACATAAGTTAGTGTGTAGGTATACAATCTCTCGACACTTACCGCACAAAATATCATTGACGTAAATTGACTTATTAGTACATTTGCTTTATAAAAGAGAGATAAACATTTGACACATAGTATTGTTTTCTACATTTGATTTGTTGCATTTTCTGTAGGAAAATGGAAAAAATTAAGTGTAAGTCTTGTGAAAAAACGTTAAAAAATATATGTGGAAAGAAAAAATGCATACAAACTGGACAAGAGGCTGATTTATACAGGGTGTGGCCTGTAACAGGAGCAAAAAATCAAATGGAAGACTCCTCTGACTGCCTCTAGTTAATCGCAAAAGGTCCAAGTGTTTTAAAGTTATCCATTAAGGAGAAACAGTATGTTAAAGTTACGACCTATGAGTGATGTATCTAGGTATCACAACATTGTACCTGATTAATGATTAAACATATTGGTAGTTCAGTGGACATAAAACTAAATGAGCTAAAAAGTTTTTTTGAACTCATGGTTTTTTAACTGGTTTAGCAAAAAAAAAATTTTTTTTGTGTTACACCGATTTAACTTTTTTGGTATAAGTCAATTTACGTCAATGATATTTTGTGCGGTAAGTGTCGAGAGATTGTATACTTACACACTAACTTATGTTCACACTGCATTGGTACTTTATTTGCATGCCAGTAACGACTACTTCTAAAAAAAAATTTTTTTTAGCATGACGCACGATGATTTACGGAAATATTTTTATTTATGTATACAGTGGACATTAGTGGCTATGTATGCATATTTTTTTTTGTAGGTGTACCTCCGCGTGAAATAAAAAAAAATATGGAAAAAAAACAAGAAACCTTTTTTTTATTATGAAAAATAAGGACAAGATGCAGGTTAAAAATATGCATTTTGTAGTTTATTTTATTGTTATCAAACACAATTTTGTTTGGATGATCTAACTTGAACAGTTTACGAAATATGCCACTTTCAACGGCACCCTGTATATTTTACATTATCTTGAATAACTCTGAAACAAAAGATGATCTAGAGCTGATATTAAGCATGGAGTATTCTTAGGTCCTGCTAGTACACCACCTAAAATATTGACTTCATCCGTGGGGAAAGGCACCTCTTGTTCGGTAAGGCTGCTAAACCCTTTAAAAGGATGTTTTGCTTCAGCTTTCATAAGCCGCCAAATAAACAATTGGCTCGTGCCGAATATCGCAGCAGCATCCCTTGTGCTGGCTTCTGGGTTGCGGTTAAAAAACTCGAGCACACTTCTCCGAAAGGCTTATGAATACCGCGGCCGCCGGCCTTGTGCTTGAGCATGTGCTGGAACTGCAAACTGACCATAGTCGCGTAAATTTTGAATGATACTCTTTATTAACACACGTGTATGTGTTGGGCAATTAGGGTATCGTTCGTGAAATAATGCGTGAGTTCGCACAATACTCCGTGTAGTAAAATAAAATTCAAGAATATCCATTTTTTGAACATTATCATATGGATAAGGTCGAGGCATTTTAATTTAATTGTAAAATTAAAATCTTATGGAAAATATTATTTTCTTTGACAAGTGACAATTACTAATCAAAACACGTTTTCTTCATAAATACCGTGACAGGTGATTGACAACCAAAGAGGAAAGTGTTCGTTTGAAATTCTCTAAACTTCTTTGTTAATTATTACGGTAGGACAACCATGTGAAGTCTAAACAAAAGTACTAAAAAAATTAATTAAAAATTAAGAAAAAAATACTTTTGCTTAATTTAAAAGCATGAGACTTAATTATGGGAATTAGTTAAGGGAAGATGTGTGTAAAACATTGATTTGGGATTACCATTTTGAAGTCACCCTGTATACAAAAATAAATAATAGACAAACAAGTGCCTATCTAAGTACATATAAAATAAAGTTACTGAAGGTTTGACACAAAGTAACTGTTGTATTTTTTTCTGTATTGCATTTTATGCTCTGGCCAGGATCTGTTGTTACTATATGTATGTACCTACGAATATAAGGTCTTATACATACTACTTATATAAACATATTGTGTGCTTTTATAAAGCCGGCTGTAAATAAAATTCCATTCAATACTGAATTCTTTTTTATTTCGTATATTATGTAGTATTATATATTATGCATTTATTGTACTAAGGATTGAACAGTCGAGTTTATGGAACCTACTACCTACGACTCTAGTTAACTTTCTAACTATAGTTATCATACGTGTGCTCGTGAGTAAATTGACTGGTGTATTCTTCCAACTGACTTAAAGCCATCCAGTGCTTTCTTGAAAATGAGCTAGGCACAAGGCACCTCGCTCTCTCCCACGGCACTAGCGTCAAGTCGGCTGGCCTCTTGCCATTGGACCGACCCGTCCTGGTAGCTCATTCGCTGAAACTAGGGCTCTCCTGATAATATCGTTTAAGGCATGATACCGAGGGAATTTATCTACTAAGTAAGTGAAACTACATTTCTACTGCATATCTTTATTAAACTGGAATTATGTAATTTAGAGTTGTCATCACATCAAGTTAGTGTACAGTCATGTTTTCAATAACTAGGTACATAAGTCTTAGCCATACAAAAATGAAAAACAATGTTTAATACTAAAGCGTAAAGCTGTATTTTCACAGGCAATGATTGGCGAAAAAGCAATTAACTCGTTTATTAAGAGAACCTTATAAACTTTTAAATCCTGAATTTGCAGTAATGTTAAGAAGTCTAAAATGAAACCTAGTTACAATATTTCAAGCCAGAAAAAAAGGCCACGTAAATACATTAACATTACATTTTTTGTAGATATGCAATTATGTAATTGCTGTGCCTAAGATAGTTGAGTTACCATTTTGTCGAATACCGTTTATACGTGACTCTTTTGATGTGTTCTCCCAGCTGATATATAAGATAAATGTAATATTTAATTTAACGTATTAAAAATAGAAATTTCAGTCTGATATCTAATACATAACAGTGATCATTATAATATTATATCTGAATTGTATTTACACTGCTAGTTCATTATAGTACCGTATTTATGAAACAATACTTTTCTTAATTAAAAGACTATTCATATATCTAGATAAGTATAATATACATTTGAGGAAGAAACAATACACTTTTTGTAATAAATAGATAGTAATATATTATGTTATATTTATAATCCACATTTGTTTATCATTTATCATTCGTCTAATATTTACTGTGATAAATAGTTGTATTGAAGTGACCATTAACCATTTCTGGCCGAGTTTGAATTGCTTAAATTGACACATGTCAATTGCTCATTTATCTCATTAGAAAGTGACAGTCGTCTTCTCTTCGACGATAGACGATTAAAGCCAAACGACCAACGAACTACAGATACAATAGAAGCCTGACTCGAGCTCAAAAATGACCCCACGACGAGTGTGCCGCGAACGATTGAGTGTGCCGCGGTTGAATTTGACAGCTTTAGTGCAACACCGATTTTCCGTGACATAGGATGTCAGCTCCTAGAAAATAATAAAATCAAAAACCCCCGTACAATGCCGTCTTGTGCAGTAAAATGGTGTAAATCCAACTCCAAGGATCACAAGAAAGAAGATGGGAACCATTGGTTTGCGCAAGTTTGATCCTGAACACGATAAATAATTATTTAAATAAATAAATATAATAAATAAATAAATTATTGTATAGACTAATACGCTAAACCAAATGTCGTATCTCTATACTAATTTCATAGTAACTTGTGTCTTTTTGTTACTGAGTTACATATTGGGGATAGGATTATACAACATTTCTATGAGTAAGTAAACTACCTATTAATTTTAATTTCAAACAAAAAATAATTTAAATTTTGGATTTAGTTCGTAATCTTTCTACTTGTATGAAATATTTATTTATTCTTATAGATGCATAAAGTCAAACAAGAAAGTGAGCCGTCGCTTTGTAGCGCCACCTAGCAAAGTATACATATATTTTTTTTACATATTCATAATATTCGTCCACCTTTTGTCTAATTTTCTAAATGATGCTGGTAAGAAGATCTAGTTGGTGTATGTCAAAAATTGTATGTATACTTTGCTAGGTGGCGCTACAAAGCGGCAGCTCACTTTCTTGTTTGACTTTATACATCTATTAGAATAAATAGTATCTATTACAATAAAATCTTTGCTTGTATGTATTACGACAATTACCCACTCTCTGTAGTCTCGTTGTCGTCGCATGATTAAAGGAGACCAGTACTTATGGTATTTGACATCGCACAGCGATATGAACGCATGATTATAAGTCGCAAAGTGCCATTAATCATATAGGTATGTTCTTTTACTAAAAGTATCAAAAGTGTAAGGTTATTCATAAGGCATCTAACGAAACAGCACGTCTGTTAGAAACGAATAAATGCCGAATTCGTATGATTATCATTTTGATCTTAAGATACCCAACTACGAAGAACAGTTTTTCAAATGAAAACACCGTGATTGTTATACCTATCCTTTATTTATTTATTTTGCACAATAAAAAAGTACAAATGGACTTAATGCCTTAAGGCATTCTCTTCCAGTCAAGCGAATTCTCTACCAAACCGATTTATTACATTATTACCGATATTAGTACATTATAATACAAGTGTGCTAAGTTTTATACGACGTTTTTCAACACACTTACGAGGAATAACCGACTTTTAGTAACACTTTTATTAAACTTTGTTGCTAGGTAATTACTACTTACGTACTATCCCAAAGTTACGTTTAACCTTTTTATTTTTTACCATAAAAGTAATAACAGTAAACACAACAAAAATAAATAAACGCAACATACAATAGAAATTGACTCCACTCCGAATAACAAATACAATGGTAACTTTTAAAAGGCGCGCGCATACCTAAGGAATTTTTAAACGTGCGCAAATTTGTAAGGCAGCAATCCTATTGACAAACAGCCAATATAAAAAAACCGCGAATCATTAACGTTTATCATAAGGGCATTTTCACTTCTAGGAACACCCAATTAGCTTAATCTCACAAAAAAATTAACTTCGATGTCAGTTTTGTTTCGACAATTACTTAAGCATCAAATATTTACGTAAATCCACTTTATTCATGTTTTTATATTGCATAAACGCGTATTCTTTCTGGATTAAATGATCAAAAAACATTTTGTTAATATTTAATGCTATATTGTCGTTACAAAGCTGATATCGAAGTATTTTTTTTTGTGAGAGTTAAGCTAATTGGGTAGCCCTAGAAGTGAAAATGCCCATAAAATAAAAATACGATAACTTTACATTTAATATAATTACTTGATAATTTGGATGCACAATTTATAGTACGGTAGGTAAGCGGAATACTAACTCGAGTCATAAAAGCCCTCCGCCTAACGGCGTCGGGCTTACTTGCCTCCCATGATGCATATAATGTTTTTCATCACACTTGCCGACAAAAAAAAAGTTTTAAGACATAATATTATTAAATGACGTACTGACATTTCTATTATTCCCTAGGGAATGTCACTTTTCTATTACTCCCGCTACGCGCGCAAGCAATGGCGCGCTTAGACAGCAAGTGTGATGAAAAATATTTTATTTATTTATTTACGAAAATTGATAGTATTTTGTAAGAATATTCTGGATTCCGCTATTTTTGCCACATGTCAACTCATTGGTCAATGAACATTATCTGACTAAATTGCAAATGTTGTCAAATATACTTGGTCAGGTTATGATATTACCTCACTAGAACAATAACGTAATGAAAAAGCACGCGTGTTTAATATCTTGGATTATGAGCCTAATAGCGGTTCAATAATACCTACGTTACGAGCAAGTGTGTTGAAAAATACTTTATTACGGATATGTCACCGTAATATTATAAATTCCGTGGCGATTTCCGGGGCGATGCAAGGAAAGATCTACCCTCAGTGTTACTTTCGTCATAAAGGGGATTTTTTTTTCAGGACCCTTATTCTTTTTCGACGACACATTCAACTATACAGGATTACAGCAAAATAACAAAATCATCCCCACTTTACTAATAGGGGAGGCACCGGAAAAAAAAAACTGCGTTTTATTCTACCACTTTGTCGGCTTCTAGTACTAACAGCCACTGAGCTATGCTGCGGACAGACGGACATACGGACATGGCGAAACTATAAGTGTTCCTAGTTTACTACAGAACCCTAAAACTTACTAAGGAATCGGAAGTTCTTTCGAACCGGAATTGCATTCCTAGCATGAATATAGGATAATATGGATTTGACAACGTAATAATAATAGCAAGAACGAAAGGGATGGTCTTATTAAACTTTTAACTAGTGGAAGTGAAAAGGAACGATAATCGTCCGTCCTTATCACTGTGCCACTATTTTTTGTAAGACACTTAGCATCTACGTGACCGGCAAATACGTTGAATACGTCACTTACGTCTGGTGGGAGTGAAATTAAATGTTTTCATTGTGAAAGTGGACACAAACAACTTATCCCAAGGCTTATTTTGAACAATTTCATCTGTGTACTTATCTTCTAGATATGGTGCGATGCGAAGTACTAGGCTGTAAAAGTAGAAACGAGCGAAAAAATGCTGACATAACCTTTCGCAGGTAAATATAGTGTTTTTCAGTCTAATTCTAAATGAAACTGTTAGCAAACCATTTTAAAATGTAAACTGATAAGAATACTATTAGTCATTAGAAAGCATTTGGGCCATCATTAACTCGGGAAAGGGAAATAATTCAGTGATTTTCTTATTGTTCGAGGGATGCCAAGGCAAGGAGGGTATAATTACCCAAAATTTTGGGGTAATTTTAGTATGATAGTTGCCCACGTTCGTAAAATTATTATAATGTATCAATGGTCGTTTGGCCCGATGGTGCACTTGCAGATTTTTTCTTTCCATAGAATTCTAATTATTTATGAGTAAATTAAATGTTATTTGTATATACATTGTCGTTTTATTTTACCTTATCCTATTTAAATTATCCGAATAAGTTTGCCCAAACTAGTTTGGGTAATCGAGGGTTTATTTACTATGTTGTTTGTGGTAAGTAGGTACATGTAATTTTTCATTCTTCTAATGAAATCGATGATGATCAAACACCGGTTTCGCGGGGGCAAAAATGTACCAGTGCTAGTGATTCATTAAATATCGACTTAGTTTATCGATATCCATATAAATATTTTTTTAACCATCATTATCATAACTAAACTAATGACTACGTTGGAATACGTTTAACTATGTGCAAACCTCTTTCATTCATACTTATCGCAACTATAAACAACCGATATCTGACATTGACTGTGTCGAGTCACTTTTGACAAACATTGAATCATTGAATAATTCATCTAGTACCTACAACAATATTATTTTGCATTCCGATCAATAGGGTATTTGACAACATTAAAAATATACCCCAAAATGTGGTCATCCTATTAGAAAATAGCGTAATATACTACATTTCACTTGGTTTTAGGCAAAAATATGCATATTTGTAGCATATTACACCAAACTAAATTTAATATTTTTTGAAAAATTATCAGTTACAGCAAACGCCCTATGATTGGTCATAGTTCCTGTGACGTCAGTTGCAAGTAAACATTGCTTCCTTAACAGTACTGTATACAAACGATATTGACTCTGTTTACGAGTAGGTGACGTCACACCCGTCACTTGACCGGCGCCATTACAGAAACAGCGTTTTAGCCACAGTTCTGAAATTTTAAACTTCAATATTAATTTTCTTCCAGTAGGTACCAAAAAACTACTAGTGCAAGCTCTTGTATTGCCAGTTCTTGACTATGCAGATGTTTGTTGTACTAATATCTCGCAGGAGCACCTCAACAAGCTTGACCGTCTTCTCAACAACGGCATACGCTTCATCTATGGTCTTCGTAAATACGATCACGTGTCTTTCTATCGCCGCCAACTTAACTGGCTTTCTATCCGTCGCCGTAGGTCCCTTCGTGTATTGTGTCTATTATTTTCCATCTTATTCGATCCTTCTACTCCAGAATATCTCAAAAACAAATTTAATTTCGACACTCCCCGTCCTGGTTGCGAACTTCGTTCTTCTCGATCACTCAAACTTGCAATTTCTTTTCACCGTACAGGATTTATGACCAACTCTTTCGTCGTTCAGGCAATCCGTCTGTGGAACTCGCTACCTCTTCCTATTCGACAAGCCCCAAGCAAACCCATTTTCAAACGACTGCTCCGCAAGCATCTTCTTGCAGACGAATTTAAATAGTTTCTTCCGTCAATTACTTTCTGATATTGAATATTTAAATAAAATATGTATTAGTTTATTTAATAATTATATAAGTAGTAGTATGTAATTGTAGGTATTGTTATAGTCATTTGGTATTACTATATCTTGTAGCATTAAATTAAAAATAAAAGGAAAAAACTGGATTGCTACAAGAAATAAACTTTATTTTATCATTACTATAATATTTATCTAACAGATAAACAAAAATGTAACAGAAAAAAAAAAATCCATGGAAGTCATACGTAATCTGCAATTACAGAGTTTAAAATACACAGATTGTTTTCCCTTGACACGAAGATCAATTACTAATTATCCGAAGACAAAATTATCAGCCACCGAAATGAGAAATATACAAATGTATTTAATACCGTGCCACGGAAATGAGAATTTTTAATACCGTGCCACGGAAATGAGAATTCTAATAATATTTATATTTAAAAATAACCTGCCATGGAAATCAGAAATAGACAAATGTATTTAATCCTATAAAGTAACGTGCGCCACAGAAATAAGAATAATCGTAAAGAATCGGCTAGCTTGCCAACCTATTGTCGTTCCCTATTGGTACCAGTAAGGAACAGCCAGGAGCAAACGTTCCGAACAAACAATACGTAACATTAATTTGACTTCTTAAGAAAAACAGAATAAAACAGTTTTTATGATAGTTAGATCTATGGTTAAAGAATACTTAATTCTGTAGCCGGAAAATGGAAATAGGTGGACACTTCCCTTTAGAGAGCGCTGGGTAGAAGAAAATATCCTCCGTGAATCACGTCATGCACGACAGGCGCCGTCTACGCTCAAGCACAATGTTGGACCCGAAGCCGGAGTCTTGGGTAAATTAAGCCTGGTTATGTGATATACGGCCAACTCCGCATCCACAAACTTTATATTGCAAATCTCCAAATGGAAAACTGCAGACGAAGAAAAAAACTACGCTATAGTTTGTTTGAAAAGAAAAAGAAATCGACTAAAAATAAATTAAGACCTCAAACACTTACCCGCGACAAAAAAGCGGTTTTCCTTACTAATTATTAGTAGTACAATTTCAACCTCCACCAACTCTAAAAATTCTTCGCATTATTTACATTATTATACACTTGTGTATTTACAAAACAGACGTAAATTCTTCAGATTAATAATAAAAAATATATTTTCTCGTGAAAACCGAAGAAAACATCCATCCAATCTTTTTCACGTTGACACCTCTTACCTTTTGTTTTTTTTTCTTTTTCTTTTAAGCGGCCTGATGCTAGGTTTGAAGTAAAAAAGGTTTCTTTACAAGGCGTAATGCTGCAGACATCCTCTAACCAGCACAAAAAAAAATGGTTGTGATAGGAGGTAGGTCTGAACACATATATTAAAAACTAATACGACTGACCTAACTAGTAGTAAAGGAAGTTCCTTTATTTCATCTGAATAACACTAATCATTAATTAATATCCTATATTTAACAGAACTATATACAAAAACCTAAACTTTGGCAGCCTACCTAAATGCTATTTTAGGATATCCTTAACGTGATAAGGTCCAATATGTGGTGAGCCTACATCAGCTAGCTCATAAACTTGTGGCGATATACGCCGGACAACGCGACATGAGATAAACCTGGGAGCGAATTTCCCGCCAGTTCCTTCTCCGGCAGAACAACGCTGAAAATTCTTCCGCCAAACCATGTCACCTGGTCGAAATACAACAGCCTTCCTTCTCTCATTGTAGGAGTTAGCATTACGTTGGAAAGCAAGAGATAGGGAATCGGCTACCTTAGCAAAGACATCTTGGAGCGCTAGAAGTCTCGTGGCGCGATCACTCCGACTACTGGCCAACTCTGGACCTGGAGTCTGAATATGAGCACGTTGCCGTGAGGTTTCCACTTCGCGTCCATACATCAAAAAATTGGGTGTATACGAAGTCGCGAGACTGACACATGAATTTAAATACAATGCTACTTTTGGCAAGTTTCTTGCCCATGTGCGATTGTCATTCCCTACCAAAATACTAAGCGTTGTGATAACGGTTTGGTTGTAACGCTCTACAACATTGGCCTGCGGTGAGTAATATGGCGTATAGCATGGATTGTGAATACCGTAAGACCTCAAAAAATCCACAAAAGCCACGCTACGGAAAACAGTTGCATTATCACATAGAATGTTTGATGGTGTTCCGTAGCGCAATATCACTTCTGACTCTAAAGCAACTGTGATGGATCTCGTATCTGCCTTCTTCAA
Source organism: Thaumatotibia leucotreta (assembly GCA_025490895.1). Classification (NCBI taxonomy): domain Eukaryota; kingdom Metazoa; phylum Arthropoda; class Insecta; order Lepidoptera; family Tortricidae; genus Thaumatotibia; species Thaumatotibia leucotreta. Next base: position 14,638 of record JALPQI010017390.1, on the reverse strand, counting down.
CGGCACCAACCAAACGAATTTTGTAAACACGTCAACTATGGTCAAAATATATCGATATCCGTAATAGGCCACCGGGAGAGGACCCACCAAATCAATAGATATTAAATCAAGTGGAGCATAAACAGGTCTTGGATAAAGCTGGTGCCAACTCGCCTGTGTGTTTGAAATCTTGTACGCTTTACAGACTTGGCATTCCGCCAGGTAATCGGTTACATCGCGATACATATTTGGCCAATAGTATAAACTTCTCAATTTTAAATAAGTTTTCATAACCCCAGGATGAACATTTGGGAACCCTGTGTGAATCTCGGCGATTGCCTCCCTTATTTTATCTTTAGGCAATACTGTTCGCCAGGAGTTGGGCTCTAAGGGGTTATCGACTGCCATCTTACGCATCAGAATGCCATCCCGTATTGCATACGCGGGAAATGTTTGTGGCGATCTTATCGTACCCATAAATACCCTCTCGTACCAAGGATCTGAAGTAATGTTATCACCTCGTCTGAAAGAGATCAACCCGACTTGGGGACGAGAAAGTACGTCTGGGACGACGTTGAGTGCGCCTTTTCGGTGTTCTATCTCAAAGTCGTATTGAGATATCAGAGTAGCCCATCGAGCTAATCGGCCACTTGGATTGTCTAAAGTAATAAGCCATTTTAGAGCGATGTGGTCTGTAATAATTTTGAATTTCATCCCATCGAGATAACCGCGAAAATGTTTAATCGATTCCAAAACTGAAAGTAATTCCCGTTCTGTCGTGGAATAATTTCGTTCCGCTTTTGAAAACAGACGTGAGTAATATGCAATAGGATGCTCCTCTCCGTCAATATTTTGGGCTAAAACCGAACCGAGACCCACGGAACTAGCATCACATTGCAACACGAATGGCTTTGAAAAGTCCGGACATGCTATTACTGGAGAATCAATTAGCACCTTCTTCAACTATCTGAAAGCGGATTCAGCCTGTTCACTCCAATCAATGAGGTCTTTGCCTTTCTTTTTCCCAATAAGAGACGTTAAAGGTGCAATGATCGTTGAGAAATTTTCCACAAAACGTCTGTAATATGAGCACAATCCAATAAACGCCCGCAGAGATTTTGCTGTTGTAGGCGTCGGAAAATTACTAATCGCCTCCAACTTTTTTGGATCAGTTTGTAGCCCGCGTTCATTTACAATATAACCCAAATATTTAAGTTCGGACTTACAAAATTCACACTTTTTCAAATTAATTGATAGACCGGCCTCTTTCAAGCGGTCGCGAACCTTTGCGATGAGTTTTAGATGACTATCGAAATTGCGGGACACCAAAATTAAGTCATCTACGTACCCAAATACGAAATCTTCGGATTCGGTGGAAAACTCAAAGTTAACAATCATGTCAGTGAGCCGTTGCATTTCAGATGCAGCGTTAGTGAGCCCGAAAGGCATTCGGACGAATTCAAATAACCCGCGTTGAGGTACAATGAAAGCTGTACGCTCACAACTGTCTCTATCTGCGAGCGGGATCTGCCAGAAAGCGCTTCTAAGATCAAGTGAAGTGAGGTACCTCGCACCACGCAAATTATTCAAAATGTCTTGAATTCGCGGAAGAGGGTATGAATCACGGATAGTAACACTGTTTAATTTTCTACTATCTACACAAAATCTAACGCTTCCGTCACTTTTTGTTACCATTACTACAGGACTTGCCCAGGGTGATCGAGAAGGACGTATGACCCCCATCGCAAGCATATTGTCAATCTCTTCATTAAGAACCTTCAGCTTGACAGGAGACAGTGGGTAATAACGTTGACGAATAGGTGCACCAGTCGTCTCAATTTTGTGGGAGAGCCAAGACGTACATCCCAAACCTATTTTATCGGCAGAGATGTCTTCAAGAGTGTTGATAACGGCCTGGAGTCTAAGTTCTTGGTCAGCAGAAAGGACTCTTCTTGGATGTAAATATCGGGTATCATTAGCCTCGACGTAGCCGCAACCAGAAACGTGAGTGGGTGGCACAAAAAGCTTACCACTGTCCTCACCCTTGAAAAACTGTTTGATGAGCGACGTCAATCCACACGCGTCCCAAAACTCCATTCCAAGAATAAACTTTGTAGGTAATGCTCTACCTACGAGACATGAAAGGGTGATTGACATACCATGAAAAGAAATTGAAAGTTTCACTCCTCCAAGAATATCGATAGGTGAATTGTCTGCGGATACGACTACCGGCATCGCACCCGTGTAATAATCTAAGCCTAAATCCCTAACAAGTGAAAGATCGATAAGAGATCTCATAGCACCCGAGTCTAAAAGAGCTTTAACAGGACTACCTGAAACAAAAACTTCGACAAATAATCGATTGTCTAGACAGTTGTTGATAACTATAGGCGACACCGAAGGATTGAGTGTGGCGTCGCCCACGTCTAGTTTTTTTTTGGCGTGAGAGGGTTGCAGTTTGGACAGTTACGAGATGATACACCTGAACGCTTGCACTGGAAACATACCACACCTTTAACGTTAGGACACCCTCGATAATCGTGTCCTGATACATCACACTTAAGGCATGCTGGATTTTGTACGTTAATCGGAGCCATTGTAGTAACTGGAATCAGCTGTGGTTGAAAAGCTTCGAAATTTTTAGCTACTTCCAGTAAGGAGTCCATGTCTTTTAAAATATTTGTAGCAAGACACGGATGGTATCTCGTGTGTAAACCATACTTGACGATCGTGAATAAGTCGTTTTCACCGATTGGGTTGCGCAATTTAGCATTAAGGTCACGAACCTGTATGACGAAGTCAGTAACTGTCTGAGTATCTGACTGCTTTAGCTCCCGCAGCTGCCGTTCGGTTTTGAAATCAAAATCAACAACATCAAAAGTGCGCATGAAAGCAGATTTTAGTTCAGCATACGAAAGCCCTGGCTGGCGGATTGCTCGAAAATATCTGAGAGCGGTGCCGGTAAGTAGCTCGTGAAATCTCTGTACGACGTAAGATGGAGTTACACTGCGCGCAATACCCTCTTCTTCAACACGATTAAAAAACTCACGTACGCACTTCTCACCGGAAAAAGTAAGATTCCATTTGGTTAGCGATTCGGGCTTGCAGCGGTGGCTTGTATTCAAATGTGGATTGGATGGATTCGGAGATTCGAATTGATGTCCATCAGAGCCAGAAACAGTGAATGGTTTAGACCGCAAAGGCGGTTCTGATATTTGAGGAGAGTGTACATCTCCTCTATCCATGGCTAACAAACGGGGATTTGGGTCAGCAAATGGATTTAGAGAACGGTGTGGGGTGTCACCAATAGATTCTTCACCTTGATTCGACATTATTGTAAAAAAAAATGTGTTTAAGGTACTAAAATAACGTTTTTCCTAGATTAAGACAGAGGAATACAAGAATTAAGTGTTAATAATAGGCCGGATGAAACGGACTCCCTCCCCTTTCTAAAAAAAAAATAAACTTATAGTTTTTATTCCAAAATATGTTATTTTGAGTTCGGGCGCCAAATTTGTAGCATTAAATTAAAAATAAAAGGAAAAAAACTGGATTGCTACAAGAAATAAACTTTATTTTATCATTACTATAATATTTATCTAACAGATAAACAAAAATGTAACAGAAAAAAAAAATCCATGGAAGTCATACGTAATCTGCAATTACAGAGTTTAAAATACACAGATTGTTTTCCCTTGACACGAAGATCAATTACTAATTATCCGAAGACAAAATTATCAGCCACCGAAATGAGAAATATACAAATGTATTTAATACCGTGCCACGGAAATGAGAATTTTTAATACCGTGCCACGGAAATGAGAATTCTAATAATATTTATATTTAAAAATAACCTGCCATGGAAATCAGAAATAGACAAATGTATTTAATCCTATAAAGTAACGTGCGCCACAGAAATAAGAATAATCGTAAAGAATCGGCTAGCTTGCCAACCTATTGTCGTTCCCTATTGGTACCAGTAAGGAACAGCCAGGAGCAAACGTTCCGAACAAACAATACGTAACATTAATTTGACTTCTTAAGAAAAACAGAATAAAACAGTTTTTATGATAGTTAGATCTATGGTTAAAGAATACTTAATTCTGTAGCCGGAAAATGGAAATAGGTGGACACTTCCCTTTAGAGAGCGCTGGGTAGAAGAAAATATCCTCCGTGAATCACGTCATGCACGACAGGCGCCGTCTACGCTCAAGCACAATGTTGGACCCGAAGCCGGAGTCTTGGGTAAATTAAGCCTGGTTATGTGATATACGGCCAACTCCGCATCCACAAACTTTATATTGCAAATCTCCAAATGGAAAACTGCAGACGAAGAAAAAAACTACGCTATAGTTTGTTTGAAAAGAAAAAGAAATCGACTAAAAATAAATTAAGACCTCAAACACTTACCCGCGACAAAAAAGCGGTTTTCCTTACTAATTATTAGTAGTACAATTTCAACCTCCACCAACTCTAAAAATTCTTCGCATTATTTACATTATTATACACTTGTGTATTTACAAAACAGACGTAAATTCTTCAGATTAATAATAAAAAATATATTTTCTCGTGAAAACCGAAGAAAACATCCATCCAATCTTTTTCACGTTGACACCTCTTACCTTTTGTTTTTTTTTCTTTTTCTTTTAAGCGGCCTGATGCTAGGTTTGAAGTAAAAAAGGTTTCTTTACAAGGCGTAATGCTGCAATCTTTAATACTTATACGAGTTGAGCACCAACTAAAATGTCTCTGTTTGGCCCAATTGTTGACTGGTAGAGAATGCCTTTTAGCATTAAGTCCGCCATTTGTACAATTTTCTTTGTTTTGTGCAATAAAGCTTAAATAAATAAATAAATATTACTCATAATACATTGAAATTTACAGAAATATTAATAAAATTGTGCTTATTTTGTTAGAACGAATAATTTAGACCGATTCTTCAAAAATAGTAAAATAGCCTATTAAATTTACCAATTTGTTTCTTAAGGCGGCTAAAAATGCCACGCAAGAAAAAAGTATCCGGAAAATAAACATAACTGAGTCATAAAACAGAAATTCATCAAAACTATAAATTGTTTGAATTTACTCCAATTACTACAGTTGACCTAGAAAGGTCGTTTAGTTGGCTAAAATGGATATTGTCACCCAGGCGACGAAGATTAAAGTCTGAAAATGGAGAAAAAATGTTGATTGTATATTATGAAAAATACATTAAATATTAAAGATAGTTAATTCCTCAAAAAGTTTATTTTTGTGTATATAGTTTCCTTCTTCATTCAAATTCTTGATATTACACAACGGTTGTACGAAATTTTTATCGATATCAAATAATAACATTTGTTTAATGTGTCCTCGCACTATTAAACGTCAGTACAGATTTGCCCCCGCGAAACCGGTGTTTGATGATGATATACAGTTGTGTGCAAAATAATAGCAGCAGTCAAAAAATAGCAGTCAATAAGAAAATTAAAACTTGGACGAATTATTTTGGGACTTTATTTTGTTATTCAAGTACATAACATAATATTCATTCAAAATGAACTGCAAACTTTACTGAAGTAATATTGAAAGTAAGACAAACGTGGCCATGAAAACCAGCTTTTTTACCCCCTAGCAGGAATGGTGTTCAAAACTGAAATACCTAATGGAAAATTCACAATTGTGTGCATTTATTATAGTTTCGTATCTTGTCTATTGTTGTCAACCAAAGCTTTACATATACACCCATCTCATCCAGAAATATATATTTTTTCCTGTATGACCATCTTCCTCGCAGAGTGTACAAATTTTCGATTATTCCGATTTTTTATTGAAGTAATTGGTGTGTTTGCTTCACTGAAGCCCTGGTCATAGCAAATATTAAGAAACAAACTAAGTTATCGGTGAAACTTCAACAAAAAATCGAAATAAGCGAAAATTTGTACACTCTGCGAGGAAGATGGTCATACAGGAAAAAATATATGTTTCTGGATGAGATGGGTGTATATGTAAAGCTTTGGTTGACAACAATAGACAAGATACGAAACTACAATAATTGCACACAATTGTGTATTTTCCATTAGGTATTTCAGTTTTGAACACCATTCCTGCTGGGGGGTAAAAAAACTGGTTTTCATGGCCACGTTTGTCTTACTTTCAATATTACTTCAGTAAAGCTTGCAGTTCATTTTGAATGAATATTATGTTATGTACTTGAATAACAAAAAAAAGTCTCAAAATAATTCCTCCAAGTTTTAATTTTCTTATTGACTGCTATTTTTTGACTGCTGCTATTATTTTGCACACAACTGTATATATATTTTTATTTAATGTCGATAAGTTACTAAATATATCATTATTGACGAGTTGAAATTGAGAGTCGGGGATGGTGGAAGATAGTGTATACGTTAAAGTAAAAAAAAAGTATTATTTTTAAGTAAATAATGCATCTTTGCTAGTCAATATGAGTTGTCCGCAAACCGTTTACACCATTCGTCAGTAGAATCCAAAAAAATGTAAACAATCCTAACAACTTGCATTATTCTATAATAAAGCACTTTTAAAACACAATCGTAGTTTTATTCCGAACGAGAAAGAGATCACATACATTTTTAGTAAAAAATATTGATATTTATGGTGTTAACCTAAAATTATATCAGCGAACGTATTTCTCGATATGTTTCAAACACGTCAGATGCTATAAAATGTCAGCCATATTTGCTTACATTCTTTTTTTGGATTCTACTGTCGGTTGGTATACGTTAAAATGCAATCTAATTGATATTCGGCAAAGATGTGTATTTTGCTTGAAAAACGCCACGTATCTATGACAGTTTAAAATACTATTTCGTAAATTAAATTACATAAGGTACACTAAGAAACTAAAACTCCACTTAAATAAACATATTTACATACACATATTACATTTTAATATCGTTTCATATAATAGGGTAAATGATGGGGTAATTTTTCTCGCATGGTAACAACGCTCACTATATATCCATCCCTCTTAGTGGCACACTCGGCGCGGCCCCTCGATTCCTAGTGATGTGACTAAAAGTAACACTCTTACGGTGGACGGTGGACGTTAAGTTTTGGCAATTAGGTTTACTATTAGTCAGATAATAGCCGACAAAACACACAACAGGTAAACAATAACACTATATTATACAATTTAAAGCTCGCTGTAATTTATCTATAGAAATGACAAAACTGGGCACATGGGCTTTCAGTCGTTCAACCAATGAGATGCTGCAAACATGCATCGGGCACGTTATTACACAACATTGGACAGTTTCGCGTCGACAGATTATAATTGACCAAAACTCAATCCGTTAAATTGTAAATACGTTACGGATCACAATCTTCCGATAATTTATAATTTCGATGACCAAATCACTGTTGTAAACAAACAAATGGCGACGCCGGGCACACAGCGTTTTAAGTCGTTCAAACAATGAGAACATAAGCTGCGTTTCGATGCATGTCACTTACAATTTGACGGTTTTGCGTCGACAGATTATAATTTATCAAAAATGAATCTATAAATTGTAATTTTAATATTATAATTTATCGCAAAACAGTCCATTGAAATGTAATTGTAATTATACGTATCGTAATCCATTCAATTGTACCAACGTTACGGATCACAATATTATTATTTCAATAGCATATAATATCGCGAGTGAGATTGTAATCTAATGACATTTCTAAATTATGGTGACACAGGTAAGTACATAATTAATCTCACAACGCTAGAAAAGCGTGTATTTTATTTCACTGACACTTGTGTTTAATTTCTAACTCTATGGCAAGATAGGCAAGTACACAGAGCGGCCATATTAATTTAAGACCTACCAATGAGATAGCTATTTGACAATGTGACGGTTTCGACTCGACAAATTATAATCTAACGAAAAATAAAGCGTTAAATTGTAAACAGCATGACGCAGTTCACAATCTTTCGTTATTTTACAATTTCGCTAGGTAAATTATAATATAGCAGTATTTACAATATTACGGTGACAGATATACCTTATTGTTTAATATGGACGTGCATAATCTCAACAAAAAATGCGTGTCGAAATAATATTTATATGAATTGGTTCCATCTTGCATAATATCATCCCTGTAAGGTTTGACAACGTCATAATATTGTAACGCCGCGCAAGAGGTTTGACGCATACAATTCTGTCTTACCGAATCAAAACTATTCAAAACTTTTATTAACCAATCACACCTTTTTTTAATAGCGCGTACAACTTGGAAAAATGCAATTAATAGTACATTACTACCGAGGCCGGGAAGTGACTGGTTGCCGGCCGAATATATGTAGACAGGATAGTATTCGGACGGCAACCCGTCACTTCATGGCCGAGGTATGTATAATGCTTTTCTCAAACATGCAATGAAATGAAACAAAAAATGTATCTCCTTTCTAAGAAATTATAAGTCAACTACATAACTAAGTCTTTGAAACACAAGAAAAATCAAATACGACACCGACACCTCATGTTTTTTTTAAGATTGACCTGTTTGAAAGTTGCAAATTTTTACTTTTAAAAAGCGGTATTAGACGACGCGGTCGGTTGGGTCCAATTAATCGCATGCGGTGATCGGGGCCGACGGATCGCGCCGTATAATACTGCTTTTTAAATATTATTTTGAGTAGTTATTGTACATTTATTTTAAATTATATAATTTAAATACCTAATTATAACTGCAATAATTTGCTAATCATTTTTTTTATACTAATTTTACTTACAGATAATTATTGGCTATAAGCCAAGATGCCAGGTCACAACCCTATGTCAAATGAAAATTAAAAAAGAGGCACTTGCCGGCCTAGGCCGGCAACGAGGTACTTCCCGGCCAGTTTTTAGGCACGTAACTACAACATTTCATTGCATGTTTGAGAAAAATAAATTGCAGTAATTTACCAAAATTGTGGTAGTTAATTTCAATATGTTTTTGATATAATATTGTACTAATTAATTCTCTTACTGACAGGCGACGCAAAATCGATATTCCTCTATTTACGTAAATAGTGAAATTATCGCTGACATTTCATTATTTCGACATTTCTAATCACTAGTGATTGTCTTTGAGCATCTTTGACATTTTGTTTGTTTACATGATAAGACAAGTAAGGATGAATCCACTGTATATAATATTCCGTCGCTGCAAACGACCATGTAGCTAACAGACCACAATTTTAAAGATTGGTGAAACTAGTTGCAAAAATATAAACAAATATTGTATTTAGTTTAATTTGCAGTCTACGTTAATGAATACTGCTAAATCTATGTATTATTAAGGCTCGATTTGACCTACTTTTTATTCGAAGAACAATGCTTACTCTCAGCATACTAGTGTCTAATTACTACGGAGTTTTAACATTACTATCCGAGAATATGCGTTACCTATTCTCTCAATAAAAAAATGGTGAAATCAAGTCTTAATACTCTTAATCAACTCTTACCAATAGATGATCCAAAAACATGAAAATAATATTAAACAAGGGCAGTATGATAAGTAGGTGACTTTTCTGCCGTGTCAAACCTATTCCCCCTGTAACTCAAAAAAACAGTTATTAGTTTTTCGTTGACATTTCAATAACAATAAACAAAAATGAGGATACAAATTTACCACTAGATTTTTATTATTCTAACGATTATATTAAGAAATAGTAGTCAAAGTCAAACTATCCTTTATTCAAGTAAGCTATTAATAACCATTTTCTAATCGTCTGACACTATCAAGAGAGAAAAAAATCATGTTCTATCCCTAAACTGTTCCTGAGAAGAACCAGTAAGAAACTCAGGTGGACTGACTGTACATCAAGTGAGGTAAGTACGGTATTACTAACTAGAGTGTTAAAAGCACGACGCCGTAGGTGGAGGGTTTTTAATGACTCGAGTTAGTATTCCGCTTACCGACCGTGATGCATACAATGTTTTTCATCACACTTGCCAGCAAAATAATGCCAACGCATGCAAGCAAAGGCGCGCTTAGACTTGCTGTCTAAGCGCGCCTTTGCGTGATGACAAATAAATTAATGTTCACTGTTACATATCGTCGCCGTGCCTACAAAAGTCGCTATGTGATTTTTTGATTTTTGGAATTTAACGCCATTTTGAACTTTATGTCAATATCTATACGCTCCAAAAACAGCGGTGAGGCTATCTTTAATAGTTCCGGATTTGTGAAATTTATCTATGTGATTTCCATACATTATTCTCTTACTAAAAGCAGTTTGTGCCAAAATTACATGACTGTTTTATACAACCATGATTGTTTTTATTATAATGGAGCCTGTTATGCGATTGTCTTGTCTTGGTAATATTAATTTTTCTCGTTAAAAAACTGAGATTTATTTTTATAAAAAACATTAAACTGAACATATTTATCAAAATAAAATATTGGCCTACTTTGAGTGAATAAGATTCAAAGTTTTTTGTGTCTCCTGTAAAGTAGCAATAAATACATAGCGACTTTTGTAGGAACAGCGACGATATTTTCAGTTATAGGCTATAAAGGAGTAATACATGAATGGCTTCGCTCCCCATACATAATCTGTTTTGCAACGCCCCTTATGGCAAGGTATATAATTAATTGATTATTATACTTATGACAGAAGCACGACAATTAGAGCATAAAATCAGTCTGTTGCTTAGAATCAAGCGTTCTTCTTCTCTGGTAGTAATATTGTAATTTTTATCATAAAGGCTAATATATTTATGATAAGAATTATACAATAAAAAAAATTTTCAATATGAATTAAAAACTATTTTTTTTATCAAAAATTTTCTTTGTTATATTAGCCAACAAATTATACCAAGTTTCATAATATATACCGGGGTGTCCCAAGATCATGGGCTACATGTCCCATAATCTTGGGAATAAGACTTTATTTTACCATGAAAATTAAATAACACTGCATTAAATAAAATCCAAAAAAATCTAGTCTTTCTAGGCGTTGAACCTCCTCTAATATGATGTCATTAGAAAGAAAGGATAAAAAATATCAATTTATCTTAAGAAACATACGTAGTACCTATCTAAAACTAAAAGAATAACCAAATTTATTTAAATCTAAATTCGAAAAAAAATTTTAATTGGTTCGATACCCGGGTGAAGCAAGTAATTTTATTAAAAACGTTGAATGCAGTTTTATTTACGTTCTTAAATAACATTAAAGTCTTCTTTCAGCAAAATATCCTGTCTAGAATATTTAAGGTACTTACGTTCCCTTCATGTCCCAATAGTTATGGGACGCCCAGTATGTAATAAATAATGTTTTGAATTTTTTTGAGTATTTTACGGTAATATTGTCTCAAGTTACCGGGATAATGATTCATGAAATCATCTATCGAGAACACTCGCGTTATGATTTCATAACGTGGACCACTTTACCTTCAAACCAACTCGAGAAAGTAATTGTGTATAGTCAACGACTGACCACCAAGAACATTTAATGAACCAACAAAATTAGATAAAAGAGCATATATTAGCGCTTAAATTGGTCAATGGTAAATCATTGATATTCGGAGTTCGGGATACCGAAATAAGCTTATGTTGGATATGTCTTGCCTAAGTCATGTAACTATCCTCCTGCCTACATGTGTCCTACCCAAAGGACATAAGCTTCAATTAATTTTTAAAGTTTATGTCAATTAGACTAATTCCCAATTTGATTTGGCAAATTTTGACGTAATGTAGGCACGAGGCTATAGTTACATTAGTTTAACAAGACGCTAGCAAAAACAGAGTTACAGAAGTTGTGTAACAAGCTCGTACAGGGAAACGGTAGGCAATATAAAAAAATATATTTAAGGGAGAAAAATATATTTAAAGAAGGGGGAAAAATATGTAAGTACATATAAAAAAAGAACAGCATGATTTAGACTTATCCCGTATATAATGTAAATCAAGTTACACGAGATAGGTAGGTTTGACACGGCAGTTTTGGTAGAAAAAAAAACTTATTAGTAATGCAATTTTTAGGGTTCCGTAGTAAAACCTTATCGTTTCCCCGTGTCCGTCTGTCTGTCCGCAGCATAGCTCATAGGCCGATACTAGAAATTTGCAATTTGATACAGATATAGGTACATATTGCTCACGCCGAAAAAGTAGTAGAATAATAGTACATTATGATACAAAGTGTTCTAAGTTGGTCATCACACTCGAGGCGGTAATATGCGCGCAAACTGTAAGCAAGCGCGCATAAGATAGCAGAGTGTAATGATCAATGCACACGAGTTTCATTCGACGTTTTACAACACACTTGCGAGAAATAACTGACTTTTAGTAACACTTTTACAAATTTTTGTTACTAGGTAATAACTACTTACTTAGGTATCTAAAATTTACGTTCAACCTTTTATTTTATTCTTGTTCATCACTTGAAGTTCACAATTTACTTAAAAGTAATAACAGAAAACAAGAAATAAACGCAACAAACATTTGAAATTCACTCCACTCCGAATAAAAAATAAAATGTTAACTATAAGGAATTTATAAACGCTCGCAAATTTCCAAGACATCAACCCTATCGACAAACAGCCTATATACAAATATCTGCGAATCACTAACGATTATCATAAAATAAAAGTACGAGAACCATACACTGAATATAATTAGGGCGATCGAAGCGAGCCCTATGTAGGGTATTCTTGTGGTACACTTTACGCGAAAACTATTGCGCGTATGGATTTGTTATTTTAACATAGTCATTTGAATTCATGTGTAGATGTGTTATCAGTAGAAAAAATATATTTTTCACACCACCTATTCGAATACGGGACTTTTCTTCCCGGCTAGCAGGGATCAAAGTGGCACTTTTCTGTTCAGGGACTTTCTATTGCCAGCCTAAAAAATTACAATGAAAATATGAAAATAAACAGTACTTTCATAATTCATAAATATTTCTTCGAAATCGATTATTTGCATAAATATTAAATATTTGATATATCTTTTATTTTTGTCATAGGTGGTGTGAAAAGCAGTATGTGTCACACGGTATCAAAATTATTGCGTCTTGGACGTTAACGCTTGAATCCTTCATAACGCTCAGGATTCCAATTTAGAATCCCTCCCTACGGTCGGGATTCAATTGTGGAATCCGTCGCTCCATTCAGGATTCAATATACGCCCACGCCGGAAATATACCATGTTGATCCCTTGTGACACATTCTACTATTTTTACTCTTAAAAAAATTATAGTTTTGTTCAACTACTAACGCCATCTGCTAGAAAAATAAATAATTAATAAAGACACTGACAAACAAACTTGTTACTAACGCTAGAGAACTAAAAAATCGCAAGCATTTTTTTGACGCGGCTATTTTATGTTATTCACAAAACGATAGTTCAATTTTACTATAGATTTTTTCGCTAATTAAATTTTTCATTAAAATATAATAAAATTTAAAAGAATCGAATATCAAAAGGCTGTAAAGATAATACGTATTGCCTTTTTCTTTTGTAAAAAATATCATTGACACTAATATCATTTATGTCAATCAAATGCAAGTTAATGAGGTAGTCAAAATATTAAAACACTGATAGCATCAGAAACGAAATATTGTTTTATAAAAAATATTTAAGAAGCCTGGATAATAGGTGCACCAGACGTTTGCTCTTCTAACGGCCTTACAAGACAAGTGATAGTCGAAGTGCCGTACCAATCATGACATAAATTCGCAACAATATCTGTTCTTGAAAATGGTCATATAAAAGACTAATTGCAGCCAATATAAACGTGATGTTGTGCTGATAGACTGATCGCTGCGTCGGACAATGTACATGGACATCACCCACCGATGAGAACATCGTGAAGTCCTAGGACGAGAAAAGACCAGTTCCTATGTGGCTAACAAGGCCAGAAGTTGAATCCGCGATCATTGTATCAAACGATCTTATAGCTAAGTCTAGAGTGTTTTCATTTATTGGTAAGCTCGCGCGCACAATACCGCCTCGACTGTAAAGATCAACTTGGCACACTCGGTTATAATGTACTGTTAATTAACTATAAAAAAACCTAGTTAGGTAACAGTTAAAAAAAATCTCATTATTCGTGGTAATCTTGGTCAACAACACTTATTCGTTGACATCCTTAACTAGAAAAGTTGACAACAGGTGAGAACCTTATAGAACGTATTAATAACTTTGATCTTTAAAATGAGGTATGTTTCTAACTCTGCACATGTCGGCATCAAACTAGAACTGAATTCATGTACAATTGTACAGTGTGTTACCATGATTCAGGCTTCTTTTGAAACTGAGCAATGTGATGCAGATTCTTAATCAAATCCTGAGTATGTATGTATTAAGAACTCAATATTTAAAAGTAATTTAACTTTGTAAGAAAATTTGAGTGAGACGCAATGTACTTCAAAATGGATCTTTAATTACCGTTTGACATGATCATCGTTAATGACCATTTTGACAACTAAGCTATATATGCATTACATTGATCGTTCGAAGGAAATAAAATTAATTATACCGTTAATTTAAATATTGATCAACTGTTAATAATTGAAAACGATTGCTAGTAATGCGTATTATTGTCCATTTTATTAAAAGCCCGGGTCATGGTAACACACAGTATATCAAAAAAATACCTTCTTTTGGATTTTAATATTTTTACATGCCAATAAATAAATAGTAATAATAATTT
>JALPQI010017389.1:0-23816 GCA_025490895.1 Thaumatotibia leucotreta | reverse complement strand
CCATGGATGCTAAATAGGAGCTTGCCTCAGCATGATGTTGCAGAGTGTTTACTACTCGTACAACGCTGATTTTCAGGCAGACCCTTACAATATGTATCTCTTATTTGCTGTTGATCGAAAACTAAATTACATCTTTGTTTGACACAACCGTCAATAGGCATCCGATTCATGCATGTGTCAAATGAGTATTTGAATTGTATTTCTGGTGGATACATTTTCAAAAAAGTAAATTGCACTTTATAAAAGAGCACTGATATAGCAAAGTAAACTGCTAAATACCCTGTATATTACAAGGTAATGTGCGGTTCAAAATACTAAAGAGTAAATCAACTTTTTTCTGTGTGTTATTGCCATGGTTACGGTCACTTTGAGTCACGGTGGTTTTATGCAAATTATGCAAACATGCATAAAGTCCATGTTTGTTGGTGGCCCATTAAGGAAAGGCCGGGCCTATTAACGCCAGAAAAAATATGGTTGCATAGTTTGAGTAGCATAATTCTGCATAAATAATAGACAGAAAAAAGTTGATTCACCCAAAAACGCATGTTCAGCCGAAGCCGATTGAGGTAATATTGAAAATAAACGCTGTGTTGCACCCTGCATGTTCACATATTTTGAGCACCATGGCCGCTCCGATATATCTGGCAGATAAGCCCGTGACAGATCGTGCCCGGACACGCACGCCACAAAAACAAAACAATAGCGAGTAAGGAACACGTCCGCACCTAATTGTGAATCTGATCTGGTTCGGCTTTCAGGCGATTATCGGCTCGGGAATACCGGGAACGAAAAGGAAGGATTTTACCTAATTGACTTGCTAGTAAAAGGTAAATAGACTTATTGGTAAAATAAACTTTTAGCAATTTTGTTACTTCGGCTCATTGAGTTTAGACGCTAATACTCTTTGTAATCTAAGACCTAAATCCTGATAGCAGACATTTTAATAAATATTGTGACAGGTCTAAAATCTGAAAGAAGCTTCATCGGCAGTCTCGTATCTTTTTGTTACAAAAACCCTTTTAAAAAATTAGTCTCAACAAATGTGTAATTGTTCTGAATCATGTACGATTACATTTTTTTTCTGATCTTGATCTTACGCAGTTGAAGTTCGAACTATAAGCCTACTGGGTCGCGTTTTATAAAGTTACATTTTACAATTTCACTGTTTGCCTCTCTAACGCACGCACATATTGGTTAGAAAGAGAGACAAACAGCAAAATTGTAAATTGTAACTTCATAAAACGCGATCCTGTTTTCCTAAATTCACTCGTGCGAGATTGCGCGTTACACATTATTGTAGCAATATTATTCTAAAATGTTGACGCTGAAAGAATACACTGCATATCATATCAATGTAATATATATAACACCGCACACGCCCCTTGCACTGATCGATACAGGCAGATCTAAGCGTCAATCGCATCAGTTCGATCCCGAAATAGCCGAGATGCGCGGGCGCACGCGACATTTCGCATGGCGTATAATGTACACGGCGGGCAGGACAACTGCCAAGTGATCAATCTATTTATATACCATAGGTATGCGCGTGTACAACGGATTTGGGATACATGTCTATTTTAAGTACCCGGTAATTTGGCAAAGTTATTTAACGGACTCTTTTATCGTTCATGTGCATTTTATTAAGAAGAATAACAGTTTAATTCTTGAATCTTAACGGTGTAATATATTTTTGATATGTTTTATCTTTCGTCTGAATTTTTGTCTTGAGTACTTAATAATCAGTGTATACAAACATATAAATATGCCTATATATGTATACAGGGTGACATCTGGGATTTAGAGCAGGAGTGAATAGGATATTAGGGAAGGTCACGCTGATCAACTTTCACTACGGAGATAGGCAAGAAGTCGCGAAAAAAAGCTCTTAATTACGAGTTAGTTGATAGTTAAATATCAATAGTGAAAGTTTCTCAGTATGACCGTCCCTAGTACCCTGTAAAGATCAAAGAATAAGATTACATTCATGTTAGCGAAACCTGGTCGCATCATGGGGCAATACACAAATCAACCAAGTCCCACGATAAGCTCAATTAAGGCTTGTGATTTGGGTACTGAGCAACGATATTACATAATAGATAGATCGATTAAAAAATTAAATTGTAAAATAAAAATATATAAAATACATACACCTAGTAACCTATATAGATAGATGCATGAAACAAAGAAACAACCATGACCAAGAAACAAATATTTGTGATAAACCACCGACAAATAAATGATTTGAACCCGGGACCTCCGCTCCGTAGGCAGGGCTAACCAACCAAGCTACGTAGGCAGACCAATAAAAATGGTGTTGACTTTATACGTTAGAAGTTACAGAGAAAGTTTTGTAACTAGTCGGGTTTTCTATAAAGTCAATAGAATCGTTTAAATGCTATCAATCCAATGTGTTGTTTTCGAGCAAAAGAAATCACATTATTTATCGCTTAGCATACAGGACGTCCCAAAGTTATGGGACATGAAAGGGAAGTACCTTAAATATCGTAGATAGTGTATTTTGCTGAAAGAAGACTTAATGTTATTTTTATAATTTAGTAATAGTGCATTCAAAGTTTTTCAAAAAATTACCTGCTTCACCCGGAAATCGGACTAACTACAACTTTTTTCGAATTCGAACCAAAGTTGTTTGGTTATTCCTTTAGTCTTAGATACTATGTATCTTAAGAAAAATTGTTATTTTTTATCCATTCTTTTGAATGACATCATAAAATTACGAAAAAAAAATATCTTCGTATTAAAGTAGGTTCGATGCCTAGAAAAAGCATTTTTTTTGGATTTTTTTTTATGCAGTATTATTTAATTATCAAAATAAAATAAAGTCTTCTTTCAGCAAAATATCCTATCTACGATATTTAAGGTACTTCCCCTTCATGTCCCACAACTTTTATGACGCCCTGTACTCGTATACCTATTATGAAGCATAGATAAACAGTAAAAGTAAAAGTCATCGACAACAACGATGCCACGTCACAATCCATATTTGTTCATAGTTTTGTCAATATGTAATGTGTTTTTGTCATATTTATACTTACTTGTGTCTATAACCCTGTCTGGTTCTGGATTAGGTTAGGTAGTAACTTAAGGTAATGTAGGAGTTATTCCCAGGAAAAAACAAAAACTTCCCTTGGGAAATTTGCAACACCTAGCTAGAGTGATGCGGCTTGAGAAATTGCTAATCATGAATAATACAGTAATAATGAAATTACGCACGACCGCAGTCCACATAAAAATATTTTATCCCGTGTACCGCGTTTCAAGTAAGGAACATGAAAGCAGAATTAACCAACACCGTCAAATACGATTTGGTTTATTGTTTAAGGCACTCCTGGGTAATTTACAGCATCATAAATTTGCGGGAGAACCTAAATATTTAATATTTAGCCTCACATCTACATGAATTTTCCTTTTATGATCCTCGTTTTATGTGATTTTGAAATTATATAGCGTATTTTTACACACCAACTCAAAATATAAAAGGAAAAAATTGTGAGGTATGGTTAACTAGGATAAGTATTTTTTGTTTTCGTAAGCTTTTGCCTCAGTTTATTCACAAAAAAATCGTTTTATAGACAATCTATGGAATGTTCCCACAAAACTTGCGGAATAAATTTTCTTTATTCGGTGAGTATTGATTTAAACTTTCACAATTATCACTCATATTTTAACGATAAACGGGACTTAGATCTGCCTGCTACAAGGGGTGTAACTTCATGCCCCAAACGTCAGGATTCAACATAAGTTTACGAAAATAAGTCCCGTCTGTCTATCATTAAAATAAAAGTAAGTGATACTGGCCTGTACACTTTTTAATGAATTTTAATTTAAATATATGTATCTATCTATTATATATATCGTCGCCTAGTACCCACATCACAAGCCTTAATTGAGCTTACCGTGGGACTAGGTTGACTTGTGTAAGATGTCCCAAGATATTTATTTATTTATTTATTATTTAATTTAAATAAAAACCTAATTCGTCTCATCGTTAATCTGGCGAACTTTGTGGGAACCCGCTGCATCGGAGCACAGAGCCAACAGTCGTGGAGATTATTGAGGAAGGCTAATACCTAACAGTAAACGCAGCCGTAACTAATACCTAACAGTAACGCACGTCTTTTGGCCATAATGATGTAAATAAAGAGAAGGGAAAAAATCGAAGCGTCAATAAGTTCTGGTTTCTCATTTTTAATTGCAGGAAATTAATAGGTAATAAAAATAAACCCTAGATTCGCGTCTTTATAAACATCATAAATTTGCAAGCGATACCTCTCCAACACGACACTCATTAGCATCAGCTTCTGGGTCTAGCTAATTAAACAACGCTACCATCTTTATGCTAGTGATTTATCATCAGACAGTTACTTAAGGGCAGCCTCTTAATCTTCTCTAAAATTTTCAATTTTACAATTTGTTTCGTCGAATGAGCACACCCCACCTTCATTTGGAGCCGAGCAATTTCAGGTTGGTTTCATTAGCAGCTCAACAATGCCCATTGTTTGAAGTCATCTCTGGAAGAAACTTATCAAAAGAGCGCAATACCGCGGAGAGGCCGCTGAGTTTGGTATACGCGTCCCAACTCGCAGAAGTAAGTATTCTTTGCAAAACACACTTTTGAACTAATGAAAAAGAACCTAGACAAAGGATCTAAGCGTAAATACCTTTTCCGAAAATCCCTTCCGAACAAAATCGTGTTCTGATGTGTATGTTACATGTAAATTAAATTTGGAAAGCTTGTATTGAAGAACGAAGAAAAACGGGGGCGCTTACAAATTGTGCTCACGCTTGTAAAGGAAAACAGTGAATCCATACTCTATAGCATCGAATCCTCTATTATTACATTGCAGGCTCGTTCCGAACGTGATGTTTATGCGAGGGCTACGCGACCGTAAGCACTCTTCGTTTGGAGTTGAAAAGGTCTTCAATTTCAATTTGTTACGCTGTCGGCGTGATAAGACGCGCATCCTTAGTCTGTCTACGTCTCCCCCTCGACGGGAAAACCTATGTTTGGGAGACTTTTACTGAATGTAGTTTAGGGATAGGAAAACCGCCCAGCGCGGCGGATCTTTTCACTGACTAGTCGGCCCAATGTCGATCGTTCATTAAGCGCTTTTTTATTATGCTTTACGCTTTAGGCTATTTACCTTTGACCCTATTATACTGTTCGTCAGTAGAAAACAGCCTCCGTAGCCTAGTTGGTAGTGGCCCTGCCTACGAAGCTGGAGGTTCCGGGTTTCGGCAAGTGCATTATTTATGTATTTATTTATCACAAATATTTGTTTCTTGGTCATGGCTGTCTATGTATTTAAGTATCTATATGTATGTATGTATTATATATATCGTCGCCTGGTACCCACATCACAAGCCTTAATTGAGCTTACCGTGGGACTAGGTCGATTTGTGTTAGATATCCCAAGATATTTATTTATTTATTAAAACAAAAAACAGTGTACAAATATAGCTGATTTTCTATAGCATTTCACATCTTTGACACGTATCGCGAAACACGTTCGTAGATTTATTTTTACGTTAAATTTAACTAAAATGAATTCTATGAACGTATTGTGAAAACACAAATCAAATTATTTATTAACTAAATATTATTTTGATTTGTACTTTTTATTTTTCCCCAGTCACACTACTTAATACTATATGAATTATAAATATTAGATGTCATATACCAAAGAAAAACGACTAAGATCAGGTGATCTTAGTCGTTTTTCTTCTAAATAGTTAGTTTAGTTAGGTAACTATTCTAGAAAACTGTAAAGTATTCTAATAAGAGGTGCAGGCATGTATTGCTTGCCCTTAGAGAATGGTCAAAGGCGCCTAGCCTTGTAAGGGATTGCATATACCCGAGAAAATTGACCGGTGGTTGCTAAGACCGAGTGGCCGAGGGGTGCAGGCATCAGCCGCGAAAGCTGAGCACATGGGTTCGATCCCAACCTTGGACGTTAGGTGATCTTGGTCGTTTTTCTTTGTATGTGACATCTAATATTTATAATTTGAACTCTATGATTTCAAGTTGGTGATAAAATCAAGATTGTGTTCTAAAAGTGCGTGATTATAAAACATTTCGTGGTATAATATTAAATGCTGAATATGTCTGTTTTGCTTTGTCCTGTCATGCTTGAATATATATAATATTTATATTTTTAGGTTTCCTTACATTTTTTTTTGTTTTGACGCACAGTATTCTAAAAATAATGTATTTCTGGCTTCAGACTACTCCGTAAATATTAAAGCGCAGTCTTTTAAAAAATGATAAGATTTTTATACCTATTTTTGATTTGACACCAATTCGTTAATTGACTGATGTAATTTTGGCATTATTTCGACAATGTTAATTCTTGAAATATTCGCATTGTTCGACTAGTGTGATCCGTCCGAGCATATCATATGAAATTAATAACCAAAGAAAACCTTTTTCATTAAAATGTCGCCTACAGTTTTTTTTTTATCAACTCTGTACCTAAATACAAAAACAATCTCGAAAGCAGGCCTAACTTAATTAAATAAAAATTCTTATCCAATAAACCAGACTGAGCTATAATTTTTCTCTTAAACGCTTAAATTATCCCCTGACGTATTTCATTATGAGCTACCACAACGAATTCTGCATCACTACGTTTTCGCTTTTTCTTCTAAAAGTAATTTGGTTTTTGATGAGCATTTTTCATGCAAGGAAGCATTTTTGTATTAAAGAAAGCGGGTTACGCCACGGTACGTTCCATTATCCTGCTAGAAAGAGTAATTCATTAAGTGTGCGTACATGTGTTGTTCACACGGTCGAAGCTCAGTCAAAAATATTTCCAACTGGGCTGTTACGAGTATTTTAGGGGTTTGCAGTAAAAAGTAAAGAATCTATGTTAAAAAGCAATACCCTATACATGGAAGAAATATTTGGTACTAAATGGACCTACCATTATACCTAGTTTTCATTAGGAGAGAAAAATGTATTTCGGTAAATGTGTGAATTTGGGATAGTGGATTTAAACCACAGAATTAGATTTGGATAGAAGAAACAAGTTCATTCATTTGTATGGCGGCCGAGCGTGTCAGATTTTGTACTGAAGTTGTTATTTGCCTATGATTTTAAATAGGTACTCAAGTACCTAATCATATTTTTTGTGTTGTTGCAATTAATATTACTTAAGGAGGCATTATTAATGGTTTTGTTCACTTCAACTTACAAAATTTGACGCCCGAAAGCTGCAAGCTGCGATTAAAGACGGACAACTCAGTGGATTTCACCGAGTTCATTTGACACGCTAAGTAGATACGTTTGCTTGATCTATGGTATATATGACATCTGTGATTTAAACACATGAGCGCAAGTTACTATTTTCTTATAGGTAACAACTATATCCTGTGAGTATATCAGTAGAGTTAGTAAAGTATTTATAACGTATAAATCCACTGTTCTGTGTTCAGTCCAATGCCACTAAAATCCCAACTATATTTTACAGTAATCATTATAATTAATGCATAAATATATTACTCGGTGTACTTAAGGCAGAAACATAAATTTTGTTAACCTAGATTTACAATTAGGTAAAAAATGTTTCGAGATTCATTGACATCAGTATTATGTGTATGTACAGTCGAGTGCATTAATATATAGACACATTTGTAAGGGATCAGTATGGAGAAGTGTATATATATGAATGCCCTTGACTGTACATTTGACCCAATAACAAGGTACCTTCAACAATAATTTATTCATAAATGTAACAAAAAATAAAAACTGCATAAAAAAAGTATTATTAATCTTGATGTTGCCGGGTGCTCTGGGTAATTATGGTGGGGATAACTGCTCCGTCATTAAATCCAAATAGTTGTTTTACAGATCTGAATTTATGCCTTTTATTAATTAATTTATATTTGTACATTTTGCACTCACTCTCTTGTTTATACTAAATACAAATACATATTGATTTAAATTTTCACGATTTTCACTAATATTTTAAAAACTAGGTAACTATTACGCGATACGGCTCAGTTACTTAAAATATGAATTCCACTATTACACTTTTTTTTATGAAAAGGATAATACAAATTCGAGTTTAAAGTAGGTGTTAAATACATTTCATGCTTAAAACTGAACAGTAAAAATGTTGTTTACTTTGTCCTGGTATTCTCTCTGCTGACACAAAGTAACATATGTATACACAAAGTAAGGTTTTCTGTAAAACGGGATTACGTTAAGTACGTCAACGGAAACGATAAACTTACCCGTGAACGTCCGAATAGGAAATCGGCCAAGCCAAATTGCCTACAGAGTTCCATTCCTCAGTCATAATCCATCATCTATCTTTTTTTTTTCAGTGAATTTCATGTATAATTCTAATCAAATTATGCCAACAAGGCTTCATAATCAGAAAGGGACACACTAAGGTTATTTAATAAGTATTGAATAAAATATTTGACAAAAAAAGCGTCCCTGTTTTAAGTGGCAAAAAACTGACGCGTTAATTAGAAATAAGTTTTAAATCTGGAGAATGACCGAGCTAAGGTACCTATGTCCTCTAATGTATAAGTATTATTATCAATTTAATTTTCTCAAACTTGCAATGAAATGAGAGTGAGTTTAGTGAAACGTCCCACTTTGTCGTTTGCCATAAAGCCGCTTTGTCAGTTTATTCATATGAAGATACAAGGAAATCTCGTCTTTATGGTAAGCGACAAAGTGGGACGTTTTATTGAAAACTAACACAAATGTTGGCATTACGTACGTCAAATTGGTGCAGGAAGTACCTTCTCGCTGATTCTATGATTGAACTTGATTTGTAATGGCATTTCACAACTA
Source organism: Thaumatotibia leucotreta (assembly GCA_025490895.1). NCBI lineage: Eukaryota > Metazoa > Arthropoda > Insecta > Lepidoptera > Tortricidae > Thaumatotibia > Thaumatotibia leucotreta. Next base: position 14,989 of record JALPQI010017389.1, on the reverse strand, counting down.
CTTCGCAGTCCTAGAACTGCAAAGTACCGGAAGTAACTTATAAACTGACAGAACATCTTGGCATTTCACCGTAAAAAAAAAGGACTAATGTCAATCTCACCGGATAAAAAATTACCTCAACAGTTTAAAAAAAAATTATATATACTTAAGTTGTTTTTTTTTCTTAACGTTGTAGATTCGTGTTATTCTTTGACTTATTTGTTTGTGTAGAGAGTTTCAGAAAGTTTCAGAAAAGCACTACCTGGGTGCTTAGCCAAGTTGCCAATCGCTAGCGCTTAGTAGCGTATTGCAGTTTTCCCTCTCTGTCACTCTTTCATATTAGTGCGACAAAGACAGTTAGCTGCCTTTCGTTTACGATTGACGATTAAGCGCTAGCAATTGGCAACTTGGCTAAGCACCCTGTACCTCTACAAATCTCGGCGAGAAACAAGGTTCCAGGCCGCGTATCCCTATCTGGCCTCAGTTCCTTCGGCTATATATTAGGTATCTACTTTGCCTGTAACTCTTAGTTTCCCGTCCTCTATAGTAATATACTATCTCTGTCTGTATCAAACCGTATTTTCCCTTTACAATCGGGTGGAAAACATGAAACACCATAATTTTCTCATAGAATATGTAAAGTCTACTAAGCCATAATGCACTTCGGGGTAATTGCTGCCTACTTCTAAATATCACGTGAATTGCGATGTACAGAACAGGAGCTAATAATTATCATAAGAATAACAAAGTTGATTCTTATTACTTGTCTGCTCACACTCCTGAGTCGTACGCAATGAGCTGAATCGGAATGTTATTCTTAGAGCTCACGGACTGTAACTACCTAAATAATATAATAAGGTAAGTATTTGTTCCGCGTACATCTAGTGCCTAATTTCAATCTCAGTATAAGCTCGCTGTGGTTCCATAAATTCTTCCGGATTCAAGACTAATTTCCGATTTTCCGGCTCGGCTGGTTTTAGGACGTAATTCAAATAATATATGGACAGTCCGCGCAGTAAAACACGGTTGACGACACATGGCAACCCCTATGGCATGCGTGGGTTTAACGTGCTTCAATTAAAGTTCAATTATTCCGTAGTTAAATAAAAACAATATCAATGAATAGGTACTTTTAGCATAGGTAATCTGTATACCAACCTATAAGCCCTAAAATATATTTTTAGTACAGACGGTGTACTTTTTAGGCTCTAGTGCGAGAAGTGGGTCATTTTACGTCAAGTTCAAAACTTCGGAGGGCCATCCGTACTAAAAAACGTCGTACCAGACACGTGCAAAAACGATCGGTCGTGTTTTAAAACATCGCCACTCGTTTCGAATGTCATGTTGCACTTGTGTCGTAATGTACTATTTTCATACTGCGACGGTGGCAAACACGTCTAAGTAGACCGCTAGATTATTTCCCGGCAGAATATTATTTATTTATTTAATCTTTACTCCACATTAAATAAACTACAAAAGACGGACTTAATGCCATAAGTCATTCTCTACCAGTCAACCATTAAACCAAACAGAAATTAAAAGTATTGGTGCAGCGAAAGACACAAGTAAATAAAAGAAGATAAAAACAGCAAACAAAACAAATACCTACTACAATAAATGTTAATAAATATGAATAGATAGGTACACAATAAAAAAAATGTATACGATTAAATGTATATTCTGTAAATATACTCTTACTGCCGTCACCACACGCCGCGATAGCTGTACGAATACATTTGTCATAACCCCAACTCTTACCGCGGGTGTCGTAAGAGTCGACTAAGGGATTGGAGACACTGATCGCTTGCCAAGCCTAGCGATTATGGGCATTTAGTTATACGCATAGTTAATAGGAGAGTCCTACGTCCAGCAGTGGACTGAGATAGGCTGATGAAATGAAATTTTGCAAACGGTCTCGTAGTGCCAATGGATTTAGGCACTTCTACGAGCGTTTTAACCGCTGTGACTTCGGTGGCAGCGTTATTATACGAATCCCGTGAGAGTCGCATGATTTTTCAGATATCTTTATAAACGTCATAACGCGGTGTCTACTTATAATGTTGCCAACGAATTCACGGCGGTTAAAGGCTCGGGAAAACGTCCATTTATAAATTAAATCCTAGTCCAAGCAAATGATACTTCCCAGCAGTAATCCGATTTCAATCCGTAAAAACATTTTCTGTTGAAACCAAAAACCACATGAAAGAACAAAAGTTTAACTCGGAATAAACATATCATTTCTATTGTTACTCTCGATCGATACGAGTATCCGGTTTATATCTGGCTGAGACGGGCATGGACGACGCCTTAGAATAGATACTTGTAATATATGTAAGATATCAATGTGCCTACCTAGCCTTACCCAGTTTGGCGATCTTATTATCAAAAAATCATCAAAATCAATTGAAAATAGAACTTACCATTGCCTCAAGGTGCGTTCAAACCAAAAGAGCATTCGCTGTTCTATCCCTCGCGCTACGAAATCAACCAATCACGTTTTGTGTACCGAATGTACCGATCGAATTTCGTAGAGTGGGAGGTTAGAACAGCGAATGCTCTTCTGGTTTGAACGCACCTTTAAGACCAGGTGGCTTATGATGGTCCCGTTTTATTTATTTGTCGTGCTACGTGTCACTTTACTACTTACATATTTGTTCGAACCTGACGGCAAAAACGACAAACGATTAAACACAGTACCATCATAAGCCTACAGGGACAGATAAAAAAATTGTACTGAGCAAGTGGGATGTAAATATGGAAAAATGCTTTTAATAAAAAGTACTTTTATCACCCACATTATCGACCGCCATTTGTATTTTCATCATCATCATCATCATCATTTGTATTTTAAGGTGTAACCATATGTATATAAGCCAGTAGGTACTTACTCGTATTGTCGTATTATTCTGTAAATTTCTGGATCATTACGTCTACAATATTATTCGGAAAGGTAAGCTTATACTACCTCCTTGTATTATCTACTTCAAAGTTTTCGTGTTGTATAATCCAGAGGTTAACTCGATTTGGGTAAGTTGGATCATTAAGGGAAACGATTATTATCATTTTTAACGGAGTTAGAATAATGAAATAAATTGACAAATTATGCACATAGTGCAAAATATTAACTGCGTACCAAACAAAGTGAGTGTCAAAGCACCGGACACATGTCGTCGTCAAAATATTTCAGTGATATATATTTTTTTTAATTTTCAGTCGTGCAAAATATTGTTTTCTTAAGGGTATTGAACATGCCCTTAAACGTAACCTATACATACACCTTTCTACCTATGTAGCGAAACACAGTCACGGAGAATGCTAGCTAATAATTTATTATTGTACGTAGTACCTAAACAACAGTGCAAATAGATTGGTGAAATTGTTGCATTCGTTGGTTGTTGATCGAATGACATTTCACGCAAAAGTGTTATCTATCAGTTTTTTCATAAACAAAATTATACAGCGATGAAAATATTAAGATGTTATTGAAAATAATGCAAAGGAAGGATACAATAATACAGGGACCTAAGAGACAAACAAAGTGGAATGCTGCAGCGGGGATTCCTTACAACTTCTAATAGTAGGTGCGCAAAGCGCACTTTAAACAGTTTCTCTGGAAGAGAAACAATAGGTACACGTAAGGTACTACAGAATGAATAAACCTATTTTTTTGTTGATATTGGTCAGCTTTTAAGGAGCTATTTTCAACTATTATTTATACGTATGCCTACTCGTACATGTAGGTATGTATGTAAAGGCACCTACGTAAAAAATCTGCTCAAAGTATTTTACATAAGAAACTTAATGGTTTGAGATTTAAACAAATATAAAAAACAAATAGATATGTGTACTACGAACAATACTTTTGCATCGTAAGTCCCGTTATCCAATTTCGAAGAAAATAAACGAATTAATACAAATGAAAAAAAATTAACTTTGAAGTAATTATCTCCGAACAGTAAGCCAGTGAGCTCGGGTGAGTGAGTCGCCGATGTAATCAATCCGGTGCATTGGCGCGGATTAATTAAACGCTAAAATAAAAGCGATATGAACGGGTGATATCAATGCTTTGGAAATTTAGGAAAATAAATACACTAATGGAACGAAAATTTATCACCATATCTCAATAAATTTGTCACCATCAAAAATTTGAAACATCCACTCGTAAATTTCATTGTATTGCCACTGTTTAAGTATTTGTACTCCAGTAGGCTTAGCACATGATTGGCGCGGCAGTATGTCCGCGAGATAGATCTCCTGTCCTTTACTAGCTATATTAACAAAAGAGGGCCGGATAGTCTATCTCGCGGCGAGATACTGTCGCACCAATCATGTGCTAAGCATACTGCACTTTAATTTGTCAATTAAACGTCTGACAGTGATATGTAATAATACCTTTCATTTTGTAACCGTGACAAGTAGTGATGTGCCATTTCCGGTAACTTTCCCCATAGTACCATTGGGAATTTACCGAAACTGGCCCGAAGAACGGACGCAAATAGCGTCGATTTCTTTGAGTAAGTATCTTATCAAACCCATAACTGTCACTAGTGTCACTGTATAACTTACCCCTACGACACTGTCTGTCTTAATAATAATAATAATTCAGTAACGTGATATTTTAAGCAGTGGGATATCTGGTACAGTATGACATAGTCTGTGACGTTGTTAACGAGCACCGCTCAGTGTCAACATTACTGATGCGCCGTTCCCGGGCACCTCGGATCATTGCCAACAAAGGCAATGTTGCCGGCAATATTGCCAAAGGTAAGAATATCCACAGCCTTTTTTGCAATAAATTCGCAATTGCACCTCTTTGTAGAATAAGGTTGACTTCGACAATTTATAAACGGTTTAGTATAAATGGTGTATCTATTGCATAACATCAAATTGTTGGGGAAACTCACCTCGTATCTGTAACGTCTTCGGGGACTGTCAGTTCCGGAGCCGGGAGGACTGGCGTCGGCGGGGCTTGAGCGGACGTCAAAGCTAAAGCCTTGTACCGCGACTGCTCCGCGGTCGGCAGCACGATGTCCACCGAGCGCGACCGCAGCCCGGTCCCCGGCACGGTCAGCGAATCCCCCCCACCACTCAACTCCTCGGCTCTCGCACCACCAGAAACTTTAGAGAAACAGGAATCCACGGACGCGGCCCGATCGCGCTTCAGCTCCGGCACGGCCAAGTAGATATCGTGGACGAGAGCATCTTTCCCAGCACAAGCGCCCTCTGAGGCCCGGACGTTTTCAAGCGAGCTGCCCGTCGGTTCGACGAAGAATGCTTCCTGTCTGGATATGGAGCGTCGTCTTTGCGGGAGTATGGGCGGCTCATCGTTGGGTGGTTGGAGTTCGAAAGACGGGGCTCCGGGCGACGGTGGCGGTGATTGCGGAGGCGGTGGTATGAAGGTGCGGGGCGGGGGTGGCGGGGCGAGGAGGACGCGAGGCAGCTCCTGCTCGCTGTCGTCGTCGTCGTCGTCGTCGTCTTCGGCGGAGGAGGAGACGGCGAGGCGCTCGGGCGTGGCGCGCTCCTCGCTGCGGCGCGCCAGCCACGTCTCCATGTGCCGACAGTGGACGCATGGCGGCGGGGTGCCCTTCCCGGAGCGCCGGCGGGACCACAGGCGCGGTACCTGACACAAAAATGTTTTCAATTCTCATGCTCAAAAAGTGCACCTTTATGTCGTGCGTAGACGACATAAAATCGCATTTCATGTTCTAGAGCATAAAAGTAAAATTGTTTTCTAAGGCGAAGATGGGCTAAGGTAATCGGTTGCACAATTTTATTAAGCAATAAAATAGTATAACTGACAAAATTGGTAAAATATATATTACAATATTAGAATTCTGTATTTTCTCTCATTAAATTTAGTAAATCACATAAAATAGATATCGATTATCGTTCAAAAATGCTCCGAAATGTTTGACTTGGCAGAAAATCGAGCATCTGAAGCTCTGATCACAGGTTGAAAATTAAAAAAAAAATTAAAAAAAACCGGCCAAGTGCGAGTCGGACTCGCGCGCAAAGGGTTCCGTACCATTATCAATTTATTATTTAAAAAATACAGTTAAATCATCCTACCTCAAAAACTATAGGAGATAATTTTATCAAACCAAAAATCGTTGATAGAGTTTATTAATGTGCATAACATATATTTTTTTCAGAATTTTATATCGCGTAGTTTAAAAAATAGAGGGGGGGGGACACATTTTTCAGACTTTGAGACCTGATATCTCGAAAACGATTTGCCTAAATAAGAATGTGATGTATGAACCTTCATATCATTTTCAAAGACCTTTCTATTAATACCCCACACGCTTATGCACAACTAAAAAAAAAATTCTATCCCTCAGTTACATGTATGGAGGGCCCCCACCCCAATGGTTTTTTTTACAATTTAGTATCACATTCCTGTAGCGGTTCATACAACACATATCCTTACCAAATTTCGTTACTGTAGCATTTATAGTTTCCGAGTAAATTGGCTGTGACAGACGGACAGACGGACAGACGGACAGACGGACATGACGAATCTATAAGGGTTCCGTTTTTGCCATTTTGGCTACGGAACCCTAAAAATGAGTTGGCGGTTATTGGTTGTATGTTTTTTCTTCTTTCGCTTTACGACAACTTTGTTGTGTAAATTGCAGTGAAAAATGTTACTTTCCTCGCAAACGAAGTGAAATGCAGAGTGTACAACACGGGCATAAATGTCCATTTTTATCCTCGTCTACTATTTTGGTCTTCGCTTCGTTCAGACCAAAAAGCTGCCTCGGATAAAAATGGGTTACTTTATGCACTTGTGGTACAATCTACTATTATTGTATTAAATAAAATGAAGTGCTCAATGAGCTATGCTCCATATTTTCACGATTTCAAGAGTTTTCACGAAGATTGCAGTCAGCTCTTCGCATAAGAAAATGTACCCACCCCAAAAAAATACCCAGATTTTTAGTAAATCTCTAGATTTAGTTTATAGTTCATAGAGATCTATCACATAAAAATATTTGTCCTTCCTATCGTAAAGTAACCAATTTTATTGCTATTTTACGAACTCTTTATACGTATGGTTAATTAAATTCGCATACGCTAATGGATCCGCCCAACGCAAACACATATTAACTGCCTGTTTTCCTTTTATTATGACATTAACATTATTTGCTGCAATATTAAAATACACCTCAATGATTATTAATATAAATACTGATACTCATTTAATTTTATTATCAAAGTAGGCTCAAGTTCCGGTCTAGTGGTTAAACTTTTAATACTGTTTCGTTTCATTTTCATAATAAAGTAATTGAATTTACTTAACGTCCGTGAGTCTTGGATATTGCTTTGTTTTTCCAGAAAGTAAAGAATTACAGATTTTAGACAAGGAGCAAGAAAAATATATTATTTGGGATTGTTTTATGAACTAGTTTGCATTTATGTTCGGAGCATTGTTTGGATTGCATAACTAATAATGTTCTATTAGCATGCAAACTAATATGCACCTAACCGTACCCTACGGATACTCATTCCACTAATAACAGGAATGTAGGTAAAATATGCTAATTGACGTTAAAACTTCATCTGCAATTATGAACTTATAGTAGGTCTACATAATAGATGCAAACATATGCTGCTCATCAGTATGATTTTACTTCACCATATTTTAACTTAAAATTCATTCGAAAATAAGCTTTTGTGGTAGTTGCGGTTAGAAACTGAATACTCAGCGTTAAAACGTATAAAGCAAATAGCTCCAAAACTTAGTTCGAAATATTTTCCAGTGGCAAATCCTCTCAAATTGGTAAAAGCTTTTCCCTTGTTTAAGAAGAACAAAGAATTGGAGACACCGCAATTCGCAAAATATGTGAAACTTTAAATTGTTCTCTCATCTTTTTTTCAGTATGAATGGATCGTCATATAAAATTCGAATCAACTTTTAATAGAATATCAAACACACATTTCACAATTATAGTGAAACGTGTGTTTTTGGCTATATGTCCGCCTATTTAGCTACAGTCTTAAACAGTAGAGGAGTGTCTTTTAAAGGGCTTATATACAAAGATTTCGTCATCATCATTCGTCAATGTTTTCATTAGAGAAATAATTTCTAAGCCCTTTTGAAAAGCCACACTTCTCAGTAGCTAAATGTGATGCCAAGCCAGGTTTTGTATTTAAGACCTAGCTTAGCATCATATTATCTTCGCTAAGTACCTACCAAATTGTTTTATTTGATTTGAAATCTAATAATCCTCTGACTGGAAGAAAAGGGCCAGAACACACTTATTTTTTTGCAGTATGGCACGAAGAGGTGAGCACATAAAATAGTGAATGAGTACTGTAATACCCTTTGAGTTCAGATAAATTCGTCTTGACGTATTTCTCTTTGACATTGAGAGCGCTATTGGCAGGCAAAGTATTCCTAATACCCAAAGGACATTCTAAAGTTATCACGCAGATGTAAAAATATACCTATATTTGTACATCAACGTATATTTTTTATGTTTGTATTATATTGTGTGGCAATTTATTATTTATTTGTATTTCTTAATAGCTAAAAGCCAAGGCTTCCGAAATGAAAAAATAATCGATTTTCTAAATGTATGGCTATATTGTGTTTACAATTCTGAGGTTACAATTCACGAAAGCGTGCAAGCAATATGTTCTACCACTTTTCGACTCTATTCAATGATAAGAAATTCGAAAAGACAAGCGGTAGATACCACATTTTTTTGACTGTACGGAGTCGACGTTAAAGATTTTGTCTACCAACGTTTACCTAAAGTTTTGGCAACGTGGCTCTTATTTCACCACGGTGACAAGCCCAACAATTGAATATTTACTGTTTCTCCCATTGCATTGCAGGCGCCCATAGGCAACGGTTACCACTTATCATCAGACCGTGTGGTTGTTTGCCATCAACATCATATTGCAAGAACTTTTAGAAATCAATAATAAATACCGACTTTTTAGCGGATCTAAATTATAATATTCACAAAAAACACGACAATTGTAGCGAAATTCCCACATAGGTCGAACCGCACCTCATGTCAAGAATTTCCGAAAATTAATCTAAGCCTTGTGACAACTCTCACTACTTTCCAAAAGTAAAAAGAAGTTTAATTATTTAGTAATAATTTTATGTTGGTGACAAACAAGAAGACAGACCGTCCGATAGTAAGTGGTAGCCGTAGCCTACGGAGGCTTGTGTGTGTGTGTGTGTGTGTATGTGTGAGTGTGTGTGTGTGTGTGTGTGAGTGTGTGTGTAGAAATTACCTCTAGATAAGTCCCCGAGTCATCAGAGCCGGCGGAGTCGAAGGAGCGGCTGCGCGCGCCGGGCTGCGGCACGGCGAGCAGCACGCCTGCGCCGGCGCCGCGCGCGGCCTCCAGCTGGATCTCATCGAACGACGCCGACCGGACCTGTCACATTGAGGAGTATAGTCAGAAACAATGTAACAATTACTCGTACGGTGCCTTAGAGTAATTCCGAAAATCATCATCTTCAAGGCGTAACTGAATATATATAATCTAATAATGTAAATGACCATGTTAGCTTCAAAAACATGAGCAATATTTATTCAAAAAACCAGGAAAATTATATTTAGCAGCAATACTAAGCTGATCTGCAGCAACGTCACAGGTCATCTAAGGTCGCCTAAGGATGTTTTACCTTATCACACACCGGGCGTTTATAAGATTGATTGTAGATGTGGTAGTTCCTATATTGGGGAAACCAAACGCACCATAGCGGAAAGGGTCAAGGAATATAATATCACGGCTGTTAAAAAGCATCAAACGAATAAGTCTGCTGTGGCCGAGCATTTGTTGGAGTCCGGACCAAACCACTGGATTGAGCTCCATAACCCGAAAGTCCTCTCAACCAAACATATAGATACATCATAGCCGAAAAGTACGTGAACCTATTGAAATTAAGAAACATCGGAATTTTAATCAGAATCAGGGGCAAGAAATCTCGTCCGCGTGGAATCCCGTGATTTACAAATGTAAGCGTGGTGAAACATCAATAGGTATTTTAAAGCCATTGCCTAGTGACAACCCTAGCCTAAATAGAAGTGAATAATCAAGACCAAGTGCGGGTAGTTCAAAACCCGCGCAGCGGTGTTGATACATTCTCACGCCAGTCTTCATTCTGCCTGCGACCACGAGTGTAACGTCATGCCCGAATTGTGAGGATATAGGTAATTAAACGTAAGTTTACGCGATCAAGACACGTTTGTCTTTAAAATATGAGTGATAATCGTGAAAGTATAAATCGGCCTGAAATACGTAGTCAAAATCAAAATATATTTCGAATCTTTAACAGGCACGGTGAAGAGCATGTAGGTACTTAAGAGTTGAATGACTAGCAAATTATTTAGCTATCAAATCAACATGTTTTGTGAAGGAAGTAAATTTGATGGACGTGTTTTTATATTAAATGGGCTGTTTTCCTGATTATAAATCACCAAATGTGATAAAAATAAATTGTCGAAACAAGTATATAATGACAGATTTATAAACAATGAAAATTTATATTGAAAAAAGCTGTAATATGTTTGTATAATTATATTAATATGTACCTACTCTATTAAATAATTTATATTATCATATCTATTAAAAAATATTTAGACCACATTCTACTTAGGTAGGTACTTATTGCTCAGCATGCCTGATGAATTATGCAAATATTTGTGTATTAGCCTAATTAATTAGGGTTTACCATTAGCTAGGAATGCGATGACCTAAGCCTCGGCATTGCTGACATGTTAACTATGCCGTTCGGAAGCAAACTTGTTACGCTCCCTAACTCACTTGTCCTTATCGCTGCAATAAAAGTGGCAAGGAAAATTGCATTGGTTTAACAGTATTTTATCGTAAAAAGTAACCTATCGTATGAAAATCTCTACTTAACACAAGTATTTATGGTAACAGTCGCTATAAATTAAAGTCAGGTAAAAAGGGTCGTTTTAACGTTGGAAAAGTCTAAACTGGCTTACAACTAGTTTAACAATTTTCCGCCTGATAAAGAGAATTCGTGTTTTTTCTCCGCTCGTCGCACGATGTAGTGAATTTTAACTCGATCATGAACTTTCACATTTAACATTTTCATCCCCGATGTTTTTTTAACTTTTGACCCTTGATGTTTGATCTTATTTACCTTGCAATATTTTACGCCATTAATATGTATGACTATATTATTTAGAGTAAACAGAAATACATAACTATAACTTACAAATCCAATAGTTTATTAATATTCCAAATGCCAATCTGAGATATTACAATTTTTTTAATTAGTCAGCAGCTTTTCAAAAAGAAACCATCGTGTTTAAACTTAAACAGTAAAATCGCGTCCTATATATTGCGACCTAGTTGTAAAGATTAAAAACCTAAACTAAACATGGTGCATATAGGTAGGTACGTTATTTATACACAAAATCTATCTTAAGAAAAAATAAATGCTATGTGTCAGAAACCCTGTTTTTTGTAAAACACTCAGAAGCACTCAAGTTCACTGAAGCGCGGTTCTAATCACCCAACAGTAAATAGATAGGTAGGTACGGACTCTGGTAGACGTGAGGCTCTAACCGTCGAGAGACCAAAGGCATCGAGTACTGGGAGGGATTCCAGTGTTTGAATTCTATAGGGAGCTATACCGGAATTTCAGATCAAATGCCCTTTATTTAGAGGCATCTAGCTGAGAGGCCGAGCAGTGAAATTGCATTCAATCACTAAAGAAGAACCTGTTGTAAAACGAGCAATAAAATAAATGCTATTGAGTGCCGTGTTCACTCAAATGTCGGCCAAACTGGATGGCTAATAAATATTTTCTACGTTTCAATCGAACAAACAACTATTATTCTTGGACGATGCAATACATGTGCCAATATATTCGTAAGTAATTAATATTGTTACAGCCCCTTTTAAATTTTAACAATTACTTCGAAATGTTAAAAAAATACGTCTTTATAAGATATTTATTAATCTACATACATAAAACCAGCGCAAATCGATCAACCAAGGTACATTATGGATCTGCCTTTGAAGACTTAAGTAAAAATTTAAAAAGTGAATTTAGTGCTACTGATATATTTACAAGATTTACATTTTGAAAGGATGACAATAAATAAGTAAGTACAATAGTTTAGTTTAGTTTAGTTAGTTTATTTATTAATCTCACAATATACAAATTCACTTAAAACTACACATGGTACATTTTTAGGATTTTGTATTGTGATTGTCAGTTTCTTCAACATACAAAATTATTTTACTAGCATTGGAATATCATATTAAAATATCAACAAATTCAAAATATTCATAATACAAAAATAATAATAATAATAAAGGATGTCACCAAGAAAGGATCGTCAATAATACTCAATTAAAACATGCCTAATAATAAAATGTCAACAAAGTACAATTTAATAATATTCAATTAGTTATGTCATAGAACTCATTAACAGAATACAATGGATTATCCAATAAAAAGTTTCTCAGTCGAATAAGTATGTAAATTTACTTTTTGAAACGTACGAATACATAAATTCATAAGAACGAAGATAAATAATAGATGGCTCTATAGGAAATGGAAGGGTTGACGCTAGAAGTCGATGAGCGTAAAAAATTCAAGGGATAAGTATCGAGGCAGAAACACAGGTGTTGTAGAGCTTTTGTGACGGCATAGCTCTCCTATATTGCCGACTTAGTGACAGCGTAAACAGTTTGTATTCATTTAATTATTAATGAACATATTAATATACACTTTTAGATAATGAAATATGCACCTATATTTAAATATACTTGCACAGTATTATGCCTAATATTTAATCATAGTTACCATTGCATTCATGTTTTTCAGGCGGAGGTGCGCCATCGTTAAGTTTGTAGTGAAACGGCAGAAAAAGATTTGGAACTATAGAAGTATATCGAAAAATATAAAGCTAACCAAATGTCCAATATTGGTAAATATATTTTTTTATGTTTTCTGAAATCTAGTTTCTAAAGCAGTACAGCCAGATACGTGGAATATCGACGCTTTATAAATTCGGTGCAGGAAACGCTTACTGTTTTTTTTTAGTTGGAACTTGGAACACACAGCACAGATGTTGGAATCTCAGTTAAATAACTGCAGGCACTAAAGTTATTTAACTGAAATTCCAACATCTGTGCTTATAGCCCGCGTTCTAGTAGTTACTCTTCTTAAAACTTCGTTCTATATTTGTTGATTATATTTACCACGTATGATTGGGGACAGAGCTTCTTGAGAATTTCCCCACAGTATTAAATGCAACTGGGTGTTAGACAACTAGAACACGTTTAAGTATACTCCCAAGCAAACTGGTGGTATTTCAAAACGAATTATTTACTTTGAAAGTACCTAGAATTTTTCGACTTTATGGTGCATATTGACGAGATGTTGTTGGTCAAATACCTGGCTTAAGAGGGCTGTGATAGCTAGCTGCGATTCAATTTCAATTTCAATTTCAATTTCCCAAGCTGGCAAAGGTTCTCCATAGGATACCGGAAGTAACTGCTTATGAAAGGAACTGGGTGCGTAGCCAAGATACCACTGACTCAACTATCTTTATCGCACTAATAAAGTGATTTGTCACTTGAGAAAGCCATGATACGCTACTGAGTGTCAGCGCCTCAGCGGTCGGCAACTTGGCTACGCACTTTGTTGCACCTATGTAGGTACACATTTTTTGCGTTTATACTTAGTTGAGAGTAGATTAAGTTGGTACCCACCTGTTTGGGCACCTCGAGGCTGCTCTGCGTCTTCATGTCGGCGGGCGTGGGAGTCTTGGACCGTTTGAAGGTGGAGCGCAAGCGTTGCATGGCGCGCGGGGCGGGGCGCGCGCGCGCGGCTCATCTCGCGGGCCCGCCCCGCGCCCGCCCGCCGCACCCCCGCACGCGCTCACCACTATAACAACTCGCAGCGTTTAGTCTTTAGGGCATTTCTCAGAGCGTAAACGGACATCTCATTCATCTGGCTACATTTTCTTGGAAGTGGCTGAATGATTTGAGTTGGTTTTGGTTGTCTTATAGAGAAACTGGTGCTGTATCTGACGACCGAAAATGGTATCAAAAGATGCAGCCACTTCCAAAAAAACGAGACCAGATGAATGAGATGTCCGTTTACGCTCTGAGAAATACCCTTTAGGTCGGGATTACACCTGTAAGATCTTTTAAGTTGTAAGGACGGAGGTATACTTCGGAATGCGACGGTCATGTTCACCTCTCATTCCTTAGTATAGCACCGTCCCTACAACTTACGTAAGAACTCACAGGTGTAATCCCAATCTTATTAATTAATAAATAATATGGAGCTTCTTCCAATAACCTAGAGATCAGATCCAAAGAAGGAAAATAACAAATACGGCAATTAGGTATACGATTAACTATAAAGTTCGATGAGAACAAATTAAACATCTCAAATCTTGGACCAGCTTTACCTTCACTTTTTTTTGACAGCAGTAGAGGGATTAAAGAAAAGCAAGATATTAAAGAAATTATCAATGTAAGTAAAGTGAACAGTTTTATTTTAATGAAACTGTAAATAATCTGTAATACTCGTATCTGCTACACAGGGAGTTTACTAGTAAATTATATTACTCATAAAACTTAGACCTAATACGTAAATATAAACTAGACATAATTGGAAATATGACTGATCCTATTCCGGCATTTTTACACAAATAATTAAGAAAGTAACTTCGGAACAAAAGATCCCACACTGCTATACAATTCCATAACTGTGCGAAATCTGTTCAAACACTGCTGCTTTGATCATCTTTAAATATCCTGAATTTCGAACCCAAAATAATATACCTATCGTATAGTTTTTACACTCGCTTTTCTCCGCAATCCAAAGCTAAATCCCAAGGGGTCAGTAAATTTATCTCTCAACTACTCAAAACTATTCAACTTCAAATCGAAAAGTTATTACGTCAGTGACAAAAACTTAAATCGTAAAGGATCTTGAATTATTCTAAAACCACTGGGGAAAACTTCGTAACATTGCCCTACGAGC